>VOMN01047286.1:0-14690 GCA_014899125.1 Orchestia grillus | reverse complement strand
GGAAAACCTAACAATCTGCGATGCCGTGGACCACATGCGCAGCGGTCGACCGTGAAAGCGTGACTATTGTGAACATTTTTTGCTCTCAAATGAGTTTGTTGCACACTGGGTGTAACGTGCGAGAATTATCACGAATTCGTAACACTAACATGAGGACACGTAACTTGATTTTGCCACTAGTCGGATCTCGTACGTCCTACTCATGCTGGCCGTCTGCACGAGCCTCCAATTTCTTTGTCCGCCTCACGACTTCGATGTTTAGAGTCGCCATGTTTGTTCTGAGTGGACTCGCCGAAGTGGCAACTTTGATGAAAAATCGAACACAATTTCATGCTGGCAACTCAAGTCTGATGTTTGGCGAGAAACACTTTCAGGAAATCAGCTGATGTTTACACATCTAACACAAAAAGTTACGTATCTTTTGCGCACATTCATAGCTTACACGGCTTCATAGCTTTAAGGTGAAACGGTGAGCTCGAAACGTACTTTCGGTTTTGGTTAAATGCTTCCTCAAAAAACTCGCACTCACGTCTTATTTCTGCTGATAATATCACTTGGAATGTGCGTAGGGTGTTGTCCTGAACAAACATTGTAAGAAAGAGCTTCACCCAATCCGAGCATTCTTCTAGTTTTCTTTAAGTTAGCAATGAAGGCAAAAGCAATGAATAAAAACGTCCCTGATGTATAACTCGAACATCCATCGCTTGGCTGTCATTCCTGTGAGTGACGGTTTCTAGTTACTTTGAACAGCGTACCTAATGCGTTTACCTAGTGCAATTTACCTAGGTTTAATTGGAATTATCATTCATATGATCTAAAATGAGAGGGTAATTCCATAACAGGGTTACACGAAAACGGACCAGGTCCTCTACACCAACTTACTTGTGGGTCCCAAGAACAGGGCAGTTTTTTGAAAAATCTCGTCTACATAGGTCAACGTATTGTGCTCAACGTTTGAGCTATGAAGAGTGGAAAAATTGAACATTGTTCTGAACGATGGACCAAATAAAATTTACTAAAAAATTAAATTAGTTACCGATGGACTTCCATTAAATTCATCAAATTATTCGTGTGATAATTAACCCAAATACAATCTGATCAAGCATAGAATAAGATGATCAATAACTAATGAATACGTCAATTACTACATATTAATCCGTGCGGTTGCCATCTAACAAATCAAGTCTTTAAATATTTTCTTTGTATTGTTTTCTGGCGTAGTGAAGGCGCCAGACAACAACCGTGCAAATCACTCTAATAAACTACCAAAATTTAACGATGGTCACTGCAAATTTGAAAATAATTTTCCAATACAGATTCATACACAAGTATGTTAAATCCTACGGAAAAAATAATGCAAAATAAAATTCCACAATGATATCGACTTGAAACATTATATTCCAACACGTGCACTGTAAAAAAAAATAATGTCATTTATGACATTAAAGGTCGAGGGCGCTGATCTTGAATACGAGATGGAGAATTATTAGTTTCTTGATGTACCATTCATTTTGTTTCTCTAACTGACGGAGCTGCAAGGTCTTTTCTAATGTAATCACCGACTGAGAATTGACATCAGGACTAATTTTATACAAACTGAAGTTCAATTTCAACAGATCTTAACAAACGTGTGGCACCGGTAGGCAGCTTAGGTCGATGCATCTTCCCCTCCCAACAGCAATACTTTGTATTTCTCTCGAACACCGCAACTATGCGACACATTCAGTGCTATTGCAAGTTGTACTTCAGCTGGTGTCACAGAGAGAAATAATGCGACTTTCAGGGGAAGGATATCGTATCTACAAACTCGCTATGTGGTGGTTGACATCTCCGTCCCAATAAATTTTCTCTACCGTTTGTGAAAAGTTTTACATAATTTTATCTGAAAAAGTTATTTTGTTAGCCTTAGCTATTTGAAGATTTGAAGAAGATTTGAAATAATATTTTTAGTGCTTGAAATACTTCAAATATTACGTGCATAGTAATATATTGATAATAAATTCAAAAAGGACTCTCTGAATTATTAGCAATAAATCTGAAGTAGAGATAAATTTTACGACTCCAGTGAAACATTACCTTCCATGTAGCACAACGAACAGTATTTCAACCAGTGCGTACGGTTCAAGTGGTAGCGACATATTAGTGCGTTGGATGTTCTAGTATATTTTTACATCAGATGTTATTATTTTAAACAAGATTATATACTTTTATTTCTACTTCGTCAAACGTGTCTAATATGTCGCTGCATCAAATGTCGCTGCGACCGACACAGACATGCTTTTGAAATACAGTCCGTCGGGACACGTCTGCGATGCCATGGCCCAGGCCATTGATTTGCAGCATCAAATTTTAGGTACCATGCAATTTATTGAAAACTTGATTGTCTAATGAAACTACTAGCTGGTTTTGTGCCGCACATCAGCATGAGCGCTAAGCTGACAATTGATAGAGTACTGAGAATGAAAATCGATGAAACATGGGAAATTTCAGACTTTTGCGAGCAATTCTGGTATCCTACACTGCGATGCATAAGCTTATTGTATTGCTAACGTCCGCTTAAACTTTGGTAAGGCTTAAGATATAAAAAATAAACTGAATAATCAATTTGGAAAGTCATTTTTCACAAATCATAAAATCATTAAATGATCTCGTTCCTTACGATCGTTATCTCGAGTATTATTTAGTAAGGAGGTAAGTTCAAATTACTGATACCAAGAAACTTAATTGAGCTTATCACATAGCATTATGGGTTGATAGGGGACTATTAATTTAAATACTAGTACTTTCATCTTCATGTACAACTACATGCTAACAAGTAGCGTGGGAACGCACACTAGCAGCACACACAGAGATTCACTAACTAATTTGCAAACTTTTTTTCGATCGGAAAAAACGCATCTGCCTGATGATATTATGTAACTGCTGTTGCATGCACAGTGCACCACTCCAGCGTAGTGTACTACGCAAGAAAGTGCGCATCACAACCATGTCAAGCCTCGTTCTGCCATCTTGGGCCTAGGATGATAACATCCAAATTTTCCTTGTGTACAAACAACTAAGGCTTGTTCGAACAACTCAGGTCAAATTTTCTTTATGACTCATTCACCATCACGTGCGCAACTAATTTAACATTTTACCATCATATGTGCACACAATTTAACGTTTTACCATCACATATGCACCTAATTTAACACATTACCATCACATGTGCAACTAATTTAACTAAGAGCCGCCCTGATATCGGCACTCTCAATTACGGTGCTTAGCATTGCCGAGCGACGATATTGATCACCGCGCAGTAAACGAGTTTTATTCGCGTATTCTACTGTGCCAGAAATCAGCATTGGGAAAGCAATTTATTCCTCGTAAAAGCTTTTAACAATCGAGGTCATTCTCATGTTTTGATTTGAGCTTGACTGAAAGTGCCTAGTGACCACGAAATGAGTTGAAATATTCATGTATGCAGTCATTAAAACTGTATTTCCAGAATTATATGAGCAAATTTCCATGACTCATATAACCGACAACGAGAGGAGGTGATTTGTGGAGAACGCACGCACGCAGAGGCGTTAACCAGACCAGGCTGGGAACAACCCTCGTACCAGAAGAAGAGATCTTCTCTACGCCAGAACAAAGGGGTGGTGACAGTGCTGGTAATGTAAGAAGAATGGGAAGGGGTCGTCGTAAGCTTAGCTACCACACTTCTTGTTTGACACTTGTCACTCAAAGCAAGGAAAAGGTCCTAATAGCATAACGACTTGCATGAAATTATCAGAATTTTTCAGTAGTGCAATGGATATGTAAAAAATCATGTAACCTAAAAATACGGAGCACTACATCTTTACAATTTTTGTGATGGAAAGAAAAAACGTTTTTTAATTATAGAGTGGGGAGGGGAAGAGCAGTAATAAATGCTCTTTTTAACAAAAATTTTGCCGGACTTATACATTATCGCGAAACATTTTACACACGTTCGAATAAAACATCGGGGTATGTTAGAGATGCATAATAATAGGAAATTTCCAGTTTAAATATTTGACTATATAATTTCGTATGTGAATGTGAATGCTGAAGGGGGTCAATATTTGTTTGGTTTTTATCTGCCGATGATTTTCACGCAACGTCCAAATGAGCTAAAATTCAAATACAAAAGCTAACAGTTCATTAAGTTAACATCTTGCATTCACGAGTACAACTCGTAAGCTCAGCCCATGCCTCTCGCTAGGGGAGGCCACACTCATATGAACATCAAACCAGATCATAGAATGTTCTGAAAAGAATAGCTAGTATTTTCAATGGAAATTTGACTTTCTTCTCTAGGGCTTTACTATCCACGGAGAATCCAAATTTTAGTATGTACAGATAACGGCGCTAGAAGAACCTCGCTCTATACCTAGAAATTCTTCTCGAAGCATCGAAGCACCTAACCACATCGATAACATCAACTGTGTAAGGTTCTCTACAATATTGTATAATATATATTTATATCCGTATATATTTCTACTTCTTACGTAATATCGCTCTATTGGAGTACCTATACATCGAAACATAATAGTAATAGAGCCTCTGTTTCAACAGCGACCGACTATAACTATAGCTTAATTAATTCTACGTTCGTCCAGAACTCTCGACGCACCAGAAGAACCGTGAAACTTTATAGGACACCGTACAAACTCAGCTGATAAAACTGCTGGTAAATGTAGTAATTTGATGATTATATTATGCGAGTTTCTACTTCAAAACGATATGACTTGTTCACAGATATGCTTAATCATTATTTTACAGTAATCATTGGCGTTAGACAGGCTAGAAAACATAAACATAAAATGGGTGGTTTAACCATCTTTTCATTAGTATATGAACATGTAGCAGGGGTAAAAATGTATGCATTAACATAGCCTACCCGTCGTCAGTTCGGTACCACTTAAATAAATCTTACTCTTTCTCCGAAGGAAAAGGCAGAGCGTTATGGCTCATCACACGCAAAAATTAGGCCGTTGTCTCAGATTTTTGTGGTCGCCTAGATAACTACTGGATAGGCAATCCTTCAGCATCGTAAATTACTGATATGCAGTCATATTTTAGAAATTACAAGTTATTTAAAGAAAAAATTGATTAATGGAACGATCCCAGAATCGTAAAGCGTCTATTTTCTTATGTCTAAAGTCTAAACAAAGGTTGTGATGTTGCGCATGAAAATCGATGGCTGTTCGTGCGAATGTTTTATTTCTGAATATTTTTCATTTCCTCTGCAGAGGTGGAGTTGCCAGTGGTAGAGATGGTGATCACAGAACGCAGTTGCCAGTCACGCTACCTGTTCCCTGACTTGTCCTGCCCCTCGTTTCCATGTCCAATCGTCCTGCGTATGACGGCGTCTGACAGCACGGGACTTGAGTCAACACCCAAGACCCATTTGAGTCAACACCCAACAAATGGCCCATTTCTGTGGCCATTTTCTGCTCCATTTATGTGAGCTCATAATTCAGTCTCGCGATCTCGACCCTCGAGTGCCACGGTCAGAGAGTGTAGTTACTTGATACAGTCGTCCTCCGTCATAAATCGCTAGATCGATTCCAGTCAACAACCGCTCTGCAGTCGTCCCCCGCATAAATCGATAGATCGGTTCTAGCAAACACCCGCTCTTCAGCCATCCCCCTCATAAAGTGCTAGATCAGTTCCGGCGAATATCCGCTCTTTTTCTCATTCACATTTTGAAATAGGCTCGTTTCACTTCAAATGACACAATTACTTTATGCATCATTTGATACTTTCTCTAGTACAGACCGCTCTATGCGGTACATGATAGAACAGCAGTTTTCTGGAAGCGATCGACCTTCGTGGCGGCCACTATACGTCACCGATCTGTGAACGTCGAGACTTTTTAAATCGGAATATCGACCGCTTCAGTAAAAGTCAAGTATGAGTTGCACCCTAACAATGGAAGTAAATGGAAAAGACTTTCTTAGTATTTAGGATTTGTTTGGGTTGCGATTTAGAGATTGAGTAAAGTAAGATTTCTAACCAGTAGGCCAGTGAACAAGCTCTGAATTCGCATTTTGATGTACAATTTTGAATGTAGAGCACTTCCATCGGCCAAATGATCTAGTAGTCTTGTTAACTGTACTTAATAGGCTTGTTCAAATTGTTAATGTACCTTTGCATCGCTTGCTAACTGGATGGCATTGCTCCAAGCAATTCCGACACGTAGAGAAGCCTGCCCCCTCGTTGTTTCACCATAGTTCACTTTTTGTATACATGTTCGACAGTCACACTCGATCGCTACAAGACGTGTTCTCGCCAGCAAGACTATCGTCAAAACCTAAAGTAAATTGTGCACCACAGACAATAAAATGAAAGGTCGTATAGAGCTAACCTTAAAAATGTCATGATTACCGAAAAATGATCCGTGGCGGTAAACATTTATGGGGTATATCGCACTGAAGCAACATTCACCTAGTAAAAAAATAGTGCTAATTATTAATAGTGAGCTAGAATCTACCACAATTAGTCTCACACTGGTTACATACCATTGATTACACGCTACAATTACTGCTTGAAGCCCATCTAATTAGCTCAAAACACTACATTTATTAGGCTAATTATTAAATCCTATTAGAAACTGAGCTTTATATGACACGACTTCAAACCTGTTCTAATCTTTCGAGGGCATCTACGTAACTGGGCTGTCCAAACACGAGTCGGGTAGAAACTTACGGCAGGGCACTAGTTCAATAACAGGGCACTAGTTCGATAACAGGGCACTAGTTCGATAACAGGGCACTGGCTCGAACTGTGTTTACGAATGAGAGAGAGTTCAAAGTGATCAAATCCCCAAGTCGTGACGCGTTTCTCTGAAAATTTCAGTTTATTCCACAAAAAACAATATTTGGGAAACTACTGTAATCGATAAAATGCACTGCGTACGCAGCACAAATTGTCAAATCTTGCCCTCTACTCATGTGCAAACTCAGCTGCCTGCCTCTTCTGGTTGGAACCCTGGCCCTGTTTACCTTCCGGTTTTAGCCCTGCTGTCCAGACGTGTCAAATGAAACTGGATACAGAATCTGGTCGAGAAATAGTTTGTGACAGAGAAGTCCACTAAGCATTGAGAGGTCCAGTCAATAAAATGAAGTAAGTAGATCTATGAGGTAAGTCCTGGGCACGAACTAGTACTGAAAAACGTCGAGCGATTACGAGTTTTGTCAAGAAGTAGTAAACTGTTAGGAAAAATGCTAAAAAAATTCTCATTAGTTATCAGGACAGTCCGAAATCACTGTCGGGGAAGAGAGGGGGGAGAGGAAGGGGGGCTTCGAAAGAGTACTCCAATCAGTGGCTGAGATTTACGAAGCCCTGCCGAAAGACGGCAGGTAACTGGGCTATCCGGCATGCTACGAGTGAAAAGAGGTTCCAATCTTGAAAAAAGTTCCTTGTAAAGCAAGAATTAAATAATGTTTAAGGCTTGGTCATAGTCGGTATGAGAGAAAGACGAGAAATTTTCGGAATTATATACAAATTTTGCGAAAACTCAAAATTTGCATGTGACAGACTAAAATCTATTTCACTTTATCGTGTAAATATTCACTACGACTCTTCTCTCAAAAGAACCGTCAAGCTGCTCCAGGAGCTAAAACGTCTTGTCAATACATTCTAGTCTTTGGACATGTTCCGTCAAAAAATAAACGCGCTTCAGATTTTGAAACGTTTGAGAATCCTAAATTTAGAAATGCAATCGTAGAACAAATCTTGCCTCGACCAACGCTAGACCACGCTCTTAGAAGGCATCATCACTCAGCACCACCCAAAACCTGTCCTGACTCGCTTCTTCCTAGCAGTAGCACGTGCCACCAAACCTAATAACTACCTATCAAATACTTTGTGCTCTTTAGAAGTTAAGAGGGTCCTGTTTATTACTTGGGACGACGATTTGTTATTAGCAGAGCGTCTCGCACCTCAATGGCCCCGAGACAAGAGATGAGCTTAGAGAGGTCGAGTTGAACATTTCCTTTCTCTGGTGAGTTCTGTAAAGGCCTCCCTTCATCAAAAGTTTCTCAAGAAAATTTCAGTGTTAAATTATTATTGTCGTGGACATGGAAAATATACTGCAAAAAACTCAAATTTTAATTTTTTTTTCACTGTTACCATGGTTAGAAAGTTGGGGTCTGCTCTGCTTGACAAAAAGAAAAAAGAAGAAAAAAATGTGCACTTTTCCTCATTGGGAGAAAAATTACACGGAGGAAATTTTTTTATGCTTTAAAAGGCAAGGAAAAAATGCGTGGATCAAATCTTATTGAACACTCACTATCTTTGGGCCTCTAGTGGATGTTGGGACATTGTGTTCAGTCTCGAGGCAGGAACTGTGATTCTAATTTTTTTGGGTAATGTTGGGCTACCTTTGAGCTAAGTCATTATAATATGAAGAACCACATCCATTGCACAAGGCAAAGACGATCGACCAGATCCCCAAGAGCCGCTAGAGTACATCGTGCGCTGAGGTCTGCAATAGAAAGGCGACCTGGTGTCTGACTTCACTATTATTCGCTTGCGACGGAAACAATCGTTGTCAGGAAAGACGTTAAATCGAAGCATGTGTCATTTTTCTACAAATGAAGGATTGCCATTAATGCTCCTTCGATACCGCCAGTCGCCACGTCGAGTGTTCCTCTCTTCTTAAGTTTAAATTAAATACGCTGGAATCCTCAGCTTGGAACATGCCCATTCAGGAGAGAACATTCATGATAGTTCACAGCTCTAATTAGAGTTGATTTATCATTTTTTCAGAATTCATGTTCTTCTTCATTAGAATATTTTCATAGAACATCAATATTCGTGGCGTTTAAATTACAAATAATGTACTCATAAATTTAGCCGTGCATAAAGTATAGCTTCATATAAATCTGAAACTATTTTCTCGGGGTGATTTCATTTTATCCTCCATATTTTCCCAATAGAGTGTCAAGAATGTTGATAAAAGTTCCTTTAAGCTATTTCGTACTGCAGCTTACACTCTGTTGAGAGGAGCCTGACATTTGTAACTTGTCACAAACAGCGTTATAATTCCTAAACACGGCGCTACATTAGTCATTAGAGCAAAACATTTAGCTTTCCTAACTCTTAATAGGTAGGTTCACGAACAGCTATCAGTTGATCAGAGGATTTTCTAGTTAAGCAGAGACATTCAACACTCGATTAATTTCCTAGAAGGAAAGTATCCTCAAATATACAGCACACTATTGCCTAAATGGTAACCTAATCAGCTATTTGGTTACAGAGAAGCACTGTACATCTACCATAGGAAATGGCTAAAGACTCCCTTACGTGAGATCTACTTCAAAGGATTTGGGTTGATATTCCGATGCCATGCATGGATATATGTATGTGTGTGCTGTATTCCTGATACTGATGTATTTAGATATGCTTGTTTCACCGTTTAGTACTAATAGTAACAAAGATATGCGTGTGTGCTTAAAATATCCGAGCGGTATACTACAACACTAACATTTTAACACTAGAGACGTCGGTGTAACTATGTAGACACCAGATTGAGTACCTGGACACTCAACTCGGGATTAGTTACCGTTCATATACCTAGAAAATTAGCCTACCAGCTCTTGCAAGAAAAGGAGTGTCCAGTTGATCCTATGAATTAACAATGTTACTGCTGTTAAAAGTAATGAACCAAGCTCTAACTGGCTTTAGAATGTTCGAAATAGGCTCCATCTCTGTTAAGATTCCTATAACATGTGGCTCAATATGGAATTTGTAGCTGAATGTAAAGAAATGCGAGTTTTCCTTCAGAATCTAACTAGAACTGAAGTGACTCCCGACTATGAAACGACCAATTTTTATTTTCCAACCTACAGAAATGAACTTAGGATCTGAGGGGTCACTCTCACTGCCGGAACCCCTGACGTAAACTATGTTAGGTACGAACATTTGCGGTTACGACCTTGCAGTTATACGCTACAAGCCCCCAGCTACGAAGTATTCATTATGCTACATTGTTACTCTGCTGAACTTAATAGAGATATCGACAGTAACATTATACTTTGGAATTCCTTCCTGTGAGCAACTCTTATGCAAAATACATACAATATTTAGCCAGTCTAACAGCAAAATTAACTGAAACTACGACACAGAGAATGAATGCACCCTTACTTGAAAAAACGAGAACGTTTTGATTAGTTTCTGTTTTCACACAGCGTCTCGCAGCTGAATTAGAAGAGCTGAAAATTCTCACTTGAAGTTGAAATTTTCTTTGTGACCAGCCTTCCGTAGTGATTGATTTTGGAGTCAAAGTATTTCAAACGAAAAATTCGGAATGAAATAAATATGATGAATTTCACAGGGAGGTTGCTTCTGCAAAATTTAGACATCGAGTGAGAGAGCGAAGTACTAATAATATGTTTCAAAGCACAATTCATTCTCTCGCGACTTGATGTTGGGTCACTTCCATTTTTTGTATAGATGGTAACGGTTAGAAAACTACAATTTTAACGTTGGGTAAAGTCCAAGATAAAATAAATTGCCATAATGGCGTTGAAAATGTAGGGAAATAAAATGAAATTAATGAAAAATAATGTAAAAATATATTAGGTTCTTAAATACGTATCACAGCGAGAAAAATAACAGGAATAAAAATAGAACATGAAACTTTAACCGTGCAAAAGCAAAATTAAAAATGAGTATAGTTAAACTATATGACCGCTCTGCTTTCGTAACTAGTATCAGGAATTATGATCTAAACCAATTGCCCTTAGCTACCAAAAATTTACGTGCAGTTGGAAGAGTTGAGAGCGCTAGTTAGCTCCTCTCCACTTAATGCAAACATTTCTATTGAAATTAATTGATAGGCGTAAGCTGGTACGCGACCTAAGCAAATGTACACCAAATAAATATTTCTCCACGAAGATCTCACGCTACTCTTAATAACTTGTATCTCTCTTTGGCTCTCTTCTTCATCGAAGTTCATGATGAAGATGTTTTGCATTAATTCGAACGCTGCAGTATCAGAGCCGTACTGCAGGTGACAGCATCATATGACTTAAACACAAGACAACATCATATTTAGGGTAATGTAATAATTCAGGATTTACAGTGAAAATAAGAGGATTATTATTTTGAATTAGTATTGCTTTAGTAGACCAGAGGTCTCGTCAGTGTTTGAGACTTAATAACATTTTTGATGGTCTTGTAGCTAACGCATTCGAATAATTAATAATCTAACTATGGGGAAATTATCTTCATAAACATGCCCCGATCATTTTCGATTTAAGAACCATCGGGTTCGATTAGGAAACTATAGCGAAATGGTTTGGATAGACCGCGTCATTTTGAAACTTATTTGAAGTACGCCTGAGGCACACCGTCGGCATGAATTCGAAAAAAAATAATGAAAAAGATGAATTCACCGTATTGTCAGAGAGCTTCTCCAGCAGCGAGATTCTTCAAGAGCCCACGAACAGGAAGAGACATCGGTACAACATCGAACATTCAACACTCAATTAGATAGTTTCAGCCACGGAAAATGAAAAAATGAGAGAAATATGATGGCTGATTTTAGGAAAGGGAAAGAGGGAATTTAAGCTGAAGGTGAAGGAGGAAGGCAAAGAAGGAAGATCGTACAATAAATACGAGAAAAGGAAACAGTTAATGAAAACGAGCAGCTGAACATGAAAATTAGTTTACATATTAATACTAGGACGATTCAGATCGAAAGAAGATGATTGATAGCTGCACATACAATGCGCTTTGTTACAAAACCTAGTGAGATATGACTATTATTCGCATGTTGTAGATATGATGAAGTACGAGATAAGAATGCTCTCAATGTATAAAAGTAATAAAATACTGATAGATAATACCTCACTTATAAAACATCTGAATCATCAAATCAATCATTTCTTAAGATATTTTATACACACTCTATACATTCATAAAATACTGATAACTAATGCGATTCTCTAAGCTGACGCATGAGAGCCTAACCTGACGCATTATTAAACAAGTAGGAAAGCCTCTAACATCAAGAACATTTAGGAATCTCAAAATAAAATTGACGGAAACATCAGTTTCTCTACAGCAAACTTCACTAATAATACAGTCAACAACGAACGTGATGTGCTTCTTTTCCTTCATAAAACTGAAATGTACGATAAATTCAAACATTAAGTCCGATTTTCATTACAAATTACGTCGCCGTTTCTTTGCGAATAACGACCGAAGACTCTTTTAATTACAGCGCCCAGTCACAATCGTTCAGCACGTGTTCTGTTCCCTCCCCAAAACGTAGGACGTTATTGGAATGTGATATATGGAAGAGTTCAGCTCCAGCAACTTTGTCCTCATCGACGCACAGATGTAGCCCTCTCTTGTGGTGGGTTCGCTCGGACAACCAAGAGGATATGTTTCTGGTTACGAGTGCTACTAAACATACAGAAAAGCGTATTCAGAATGACTAGTATGGTCGGCGATTAAACTCTTTGTACCAACAAACCGGTGAACATTGTTTGTTGGCATAAATGAGATCGAGTGTTGTGTTTGTGCACCTCCAACCGGGAGAATGCTCACCCTCATTACGTGCATCCACATTCTGTGACTATCACGTCTCGCCAGAGCTCTGTTTTCAACTTCCCCGAGTGGTCGTAATGGAGAATGTAGAGCCCTTTGAGGTCAGTTGGAGCACAACACGGTCGAGGAACATCTTTCTTTTTCTGCATGTTAATTAACGATTGAAGAAGGGCGTGTTCGTTTGCTGGGTTGTATCTGGGAGGGCATTTACCACTGCAGTAATAGGCGTCGAATTCTTTAGGGGCAGCGATGAAGTCAAATCCGGGCAAGTCATCGAACCTTACGGTCATGGACCTCCGGCAGCATCGGGAGGAGTGTCGTCCATTCAAAGGTCCGTCCTTACAGTCTCCGAGCTGCCTCCATTTGGCTCGAGTAGCACGCCTCATGTCGCGTGACCGTTTTACGCGTTTGGTTGCCGACAGCCGCGTCTGCACGTGCAGGGTGGGTACGTGCGACGTCCCGCCCGTGCGGATTTGGACTCCAGCAGACAGACAATCAGGGCACCTTATTAGAACTCCCGTGTCAGACTCGGAAGATTCTAGCCAAGACTTGACTGCCTCAGTCATGTTCACCTCCAGAGTTTCGTCGCTGGTGACCGTTAAATTGAATGCTTGGAGAAGCTCATCCTTGCCAAGCCCTCCAGCCTTGCGCTTGGCCCTGAACTTCTTGATGTCATCCACGCGGTAGAGTTGCATCGAGACGGCCTTGGGATCGTCTGGTCCTGGGTCCGAGTTGCCTTTCTTGAAAAAAGTGGCTTTTGCCCACACAACCTGGATGTCGTCAGCGCTCATCGGAACCGATACGTGGAAGTGGGCGATGCGGTCACCGTTGGGCAGGCTTCTCCGGCCACGTCCTGAAATATAGAAATTTAGTATGTTAAAAGTATAATACAAGCCACGTTAAACTGCAATTCATCTTCGCCTGCAATAAAGATACAGAAGTGCATGCATTTTCTCGATTACGAAAAGGACTTGTACTTTTTATCCCGCGACGACAATCAGACAATGAAGTCAACAGAATATTCCATCCCCTCTCAAGTTGTAATCTTACAGTTGGAAATGGTTACAAAAATAAACGATTATACTTGATATTAAGGAAATGACTGTTGCAGACATTCAAGAGCACACAATTCAAGTGTAAACATCAATTAATCATGCGCATTCATTTGTTAATGGTTGCAATTGAAAGCAATAAACTCGTTCATATATGTATCAAATTATGAAGAGCCTGCATGTATCCTGATGAACATAATGGGGGATGTATAAATATAAGTAGAAGTGAGATAGTTCACGACGTTATTACTGCACATTTTTATCAGAATATCACTCTTAGTTTGAACAGTTTATATATTTTTTTCAAGGCCCTGAGCTACAGCGAGAGGCAGCGACCTCACGGCGAAAAAGTGATAGCCGCTCGCACAGCTGAGCTTTTATTCACACAACCTGTTTTGTTTCCCATTGCATGCCTCTGTAGAAAATTAATCTGCAAAGTTAAAAAACGGGAGGATGAAGACTAGCTTTTTGATGAACGCACAAAGCATTTATATGCATGATAAATGACAATTATGATAAAGGTGTGCGACATAAATACGGGTATTATAACATTTTCGTGAGACTATAAATTGATAATGAGATGAAAATGCAACATTTTTGGCCCAAAGATTTCTAGCATGCCGCACATACGAAGCATTGTTCATCGTAACACTTGAAACGAACCGAGGATTTAGTAAGCGACGAAAAGAAAAAGATGAATACAAATTACGCAAGACGATACAGGCGAAACTCTTTTGCAAGGCCGTGAAAACGATCTCGAGGGCAATCACATGGCAGCATTGAATAATCTGAGCTCGTAGAAGATGTGTAAAAGTTGCCAATTTTTTTTTGCGAAAGATAGTCGTTCGCGAGCAAAGGTAAAGCGTGCAAGCCGCTGCCGTGCACGGCAGGTCTTCGTGTCCCTGACGACGATCAGGAACATATCGTTCCTGTGCTGGTCCCCTCAGCTCTAACTGAATGCAAGAATTCCGTGTTTAAGAGAACCACCAATCAAAAGTGTAAACATAGAACTTCAGCTGATAATGAATGATTGTATGGTACTCCCGGCAAACCTCGGGACAGCGGTACGCG
>VOMN01047274.1:0-55308 GCA_014899125.1 Orchestia grillus | reverse complement strand
TAGTAGACTTAAATTCGACAGAAAAGTTAGATACAACAGTTGTGTTCATTCGGTAGGTACTGACAACCTGAAGCAGAGCTTACACCCTTCGTTTTAACCATTTTCTGTTTGGACTCTCACTTGATGTACACAGAACGAAGAAACTGAGAAACGAAGCACGAGCAAAGTTGGTACAAGTATCTCTCAAGTGAATATTTTTAACTTCTCGCAAATACTAATAAATTTTTTTGAAGAAAAATATTCAATTCACTATAACAAATCGAAAATCGGCATTTTGGAACAAATGTCGCTCAATTTCGCTTCATGCATGAACCACAAATGAATGATCCTGTAGTCAGGGCTGCATGTGCCAAATGCTCTGATTCATGTGCCAATTGGTGAGAAGCCTGAGAGGCGCCTTTGTCTCAAGTCGGAAATAAACAGGTCCAATTAGCGCACCACTCATCAACAGGTCACACGGAGCGTTCTTGTAAATATAAAAGCAAATCTGTTGGCGTAGGTTGTAGGAAATCCGTGAAAGTATAAAGAACCCTTGTTGAATTATAATGGGGAAAGTTTTGAACGCTGCTATTCTTTTATTTGAGGTAGACAATGAAGAAAAAGTCCTACTGCACAAATTCGTCTTGAAGCTTAGCCAAAGCAAGTGAACCAATGTAGCAGTTTAATATAACTCAAGGTTGGACATCCTGGACAGCATAATAAAAGTTAGGAAGTTTCAGTGTTCTATTGATAACGAGTGTTTCTAAGAAATAGACTCAACGTGGATGAAGGGAATGTATTTAACAGCTTCGCTTACTGACGTTCAAGATTGTCTTGTTCTTACAAAGGCAAGCTACTTTAATAAAACATTTTCGAATGAGACAGAAATATTCCCGAAATTATTTTTGCTAAAAGCTTGAGCATCCTACACCAAATTCTTGGCCCAATTTTTTCTTCAAGCTTGAATGAAATTCGGCCAGGAATGCGATTTATGCACATCGATAATTAAGATAGGCATACTCGGTGTTCAAGGGGACGAATAAAATCTGCATACCCAACACGCATTTTTCCACGGTTAATTAATTTTGCGCCGGTACCTGTTTTGTACAAGCTTTTCATTGCAATTTGAGCTGCAAAAATGTCCATTGAGGTCCCCTCGAGTGCGCATGAATTATCAAGTCTGATTCGAGCAACTCCTCGCTGCGCATTCCTCTGCTTTCAATGCCCACAAAAAGTGCGATCCATTCAAAGGGGGTAGCTGGCACCGGCTGGTGAGAGGGTCGCGTCGCCCGGGACTGGTTGATCTCGGGCTGCCCTCCTTTCCTCCTCTCTTTCTCTCTCTTTTCGATACGAACTGAAGTGATGCTTCACNTGTTCAGCTTGAGTCTGCAGAAGTGATGGAAGAAAATATTTTACGCGCCTATTGCTGCAATCGACTGGACATTGCGCAAAACAACACTTGTGTTTCAAAGGGCGACGTTTGTGCAATACTGTGGGGGAAGCCAGCAGCTTCCAAGACCTGCCGAGACTCTATTGGGGAGAGGATCTAAAGTTAGAATGATTGCGTACGCACAGAGCTCATGCAGACACTTTGTGAAATTTTAAAAATCTTTGGTACTCTTTTTCACCCTCATGCAAGAAATGACCTCGTAATAACGAACAATTGCCAATAGTAATAACTAAGGACAGTTGTAATATTTAACAAGTTTTGAAATTGAGCTCTTTTCAATTACGGTTGTCATGAAATATATACTTCAAATTGAAGTACCAAAACGGGGGATTTTACAAAAACAAGCGCTATTGGTACGTCTCCTCTTCTATAACAATTCGAGCAAACAAGAAATATGCAAGTATATGAAAAAAATCATGTATTCAGATACCTTAATCCTCAAGCAGAAAATTACATGTTACCTGTTGCTTACGTTGAGTGATTCACAAATAATAATCTAATCATTAATAAATTCGACAGTGCTTGTACGTTGCGGTTGATATCTACGCCACTGAATGACCTACGAGGTACTAACTCACCTCCACGATATTTACTCTGGCTGTTGCACTAGCCATCTCAGGACAACGTTCCATGCAGCGTTGGCCGTGTGCATTGATCTGAGCGGGTGCATCTCTCCACAATACGGGCTCTCGCACTCCGTATGTGGTCTCAGGGCTGTGCTCTGATTCCCCGCCGCTTGGGGAGCTTGTATCTCAGGTTTTGCTATCCGCTGGAAATTAATGAAAACGCCTCAACTGGACATGAGAAACGAGGGCTGTAGGTGGCAGAGCTGCGGGTAGATCGCGGCAGCTGTAATTTATTTAACAGTTTGCTTGTTGCAGCTCTACAGTATTGGGCTTGCAGTACAAAGCAGACGTATCGGCTATGCAGTGACTGCAGCTACGCAGCTTTCACGGTTGCTCAGTATCACAGTTACTGTGGTTCGTACTCGAGGCAGTTATCTTTGTTGCGTAGTAACTTGGGTGCTACATTTTGCTCGTATTGAAATCGCTCGCATTGAAAAAGGAAGTGCAGCTGCTGCAGCTGTGCAAATTTTGTGTATTGCACTTGCGGCAGCTCACAGATACAGTGACAGTTATAGTCATGCAGTTGTAACAGTTTCGAAGATGCAGTGACTGCAGTTGTATCGTCCCATACTTGCCACAATCATACTGCAGTGATGTAAGTCTTGCAGCGATGTTGTAAACGCGAGTGCTGTACAGCAGAGCAGGGATGCTGGAGTACTGTGCAGGACGGTGCTGTGAGAAGCAGTGCAGAGTGCAGCGCTGCAGCTTGCAGCATTGCAGCATTGACTAGCGTAAAATTCAGTGTGCTTCTTGCAGCATTGCACATATTAAACCATTACTACAGAGTGCAGCGCTGCAGCTTGTAGCATTGCAGCATTGACTGGTGGAAAAGTAGCGTGCAGCTTGCAGCTTTGCAGCATTGACTAGGGAAAATGCAGCGTGCAGCTTGCAGCATTGCACATATTGCACCATTACTGCAGAGTGTGGTGTGCAGCAATGCAGCTCGGAGCAGTGCAGAGTGGTGCAGTGCAGCAATGCAGAGTGCAGTGTGCAGCAGTGCAGAGTGCTGCAGTGCAGCAATGCAGAGTGCAGTGTGCAGAGGCACAGATGCACTGGAGGACTGCGAGAGCAGCGTGGCCATGGCAGCGTGGGGTTGCCTAGCAACACGCCAGGGCCGCTGCAAGAACAACAAAAGCAATTGCATCAATCAAAGCAGGGCCAATTAGGAGCTGGCTTCTGGAGTTGTGGAGAGTATATTCTGAAAAGAAGAATGAATTTTAGCCTTATATTCTCACTTTGTTCTGGCTATCGCTTACTTCAACGGGAGCCTTTGGAATTTCAGTTTAATTCGTGTAAATTGATTCTGAAATGTATTGTACTATTACATATTGTATGTAGCTTACAATGTGAAATTCCTAATGTAATTTACTCTTCAACCCACTTCAAATGATAATTAGCATAATTTCACGATTTCAAATCAACGAAGTCGCTTGCAGTGTGTGCTTGAGGGAAGACTGTTCGGTCCTAAGAGGATTTATGAAAAGCTCGACGTTCGTCAAATTTGAATACAACGTGAATTTCCGTAAATGTACACACAATTTGAATCATTTTGGGTAGAAGACGTCGTTGTGAAATGTTTAATCTGGTATTTGTTTTCAGAATACGAATGAAGAGCGAAATATTTCTAATCTAAAGAGTTATCATCAGATAACAAGTGACGGGTGTAACTGGTATTTTTGTAGATTATTTCTTGTAAACGACTATTGAAAATATATTTTTGAAAAACATGCTGTTCTTTTTAATGTGATGGTAATATTCAGGCCCGTTTTACTGTTCAATTTGAATTAACTTTGAGCATTTTCCATTCGTTTCATGATAATTTGACACACTCCTGTGCTTTTTCCGGTATGAGCTCTCCGAAGGTAATTTAACAACAGCGTTTAATGAAGAAAAACGGGTTTGATTCTCTGCTCACAAATGTTGAGTAAAGGCTCACTTATTTGATATCCTAGTTAGGGTTTTATTGCTTTTCAATATTAACACTCCATTTCGGAATATCTCGTACGTGCTTAAGACACGCTTCAGTTTTCCTATAACTGCCAGCTCAAAAATTTCTCGAACTAACGTTTCTCATGCACGTCTTGAGGTGGCAAAGAAGCAGAAGCTACAAAAAAGTACAAGAAAGAAGCTCCTGCTCAACAATTACTCGGGGTCTAAATTAATAGCGAGCTCTGGGTCCCATGATTCAAGGAGAAAATGTTAAATTGAGCAATTCTGCCATTCAGTGTATTTTACATGGGAATTTGTATTTTTTGCAAGGCTAAGAACTCTGAGGCTGATGATGGAATAGTACCGTTTTTATTCATCTGTTTTATTCATCGGCGTCTATATTTGATCTTTCAGGTGGATCAGTAACTACGACAATACTATTTTCAAAGTCATTGGAATTAAATTCGATATACTCCGATAAATTAAGTGTTTCTTCTCACGACCACCCACAACAATGCAGTTAGCTGATGAACATAATTAACAACTTAGAGCTGCAACATATTTCTTACCTTCACTTAAAATATACCTGGGCGTACATTTTAATTGAAATGTAGAGCGAAATTCAAAAGAAATCGAATTGATATTTCCGACAAAATGATTAAATATCACTTAGTTTTCATGGCAAAGACGTACGTAATGTTCCATTCAGAAGAGTAATTTACTTTTTTTGCAAGTATTACGACACTATTCTTTGCTGGCGCTCCCCAACGAGGTTTTCATAACAATGCCGACATTATGTTTCTCAGACTTACAATTGAGAAAATGAATCGGGACTTTTGGGTTTCTCTGAAATTCTACAGGGAAATCCACTAATTTTGTCAACTGGATAAACAAGCGACGGATTTCTTCAAGTCCTCAGTCTGCCAAGAAGCTCGGGCCGCGCAGCGTATCATTTAAGTTCAAAGTATTGGTTACGGACGATACCGGCAGCACGGGTCCTCGACGCTGTAGGAGATGAGCCCCTCAAAAGAGATTTGTCATCTCCCGTAAGGGTGGAGCCGATATTAATGGCACGCAGCCTGACAATGATTGCTTATGGAGACTCTGATGACGGGTCATCACCCAGTTAAGTGATCATCGCTTCTAATTTGATTACTCTCAAACAAATTGTTCATCAGGATTACGTCCGCGAATTGGTTTCTCAAATGTCATTTAGCTGAGGAGGAACATCTAAATCTTCACCGACTGACGTTAATTGCGATGAATGATCAAATTTTCTATTAAAAAATAAACGGGCATGCAAAGTTTCTCTTTTGCCTCATCATTATTTGAGAAATGTCTCAAATTACGCGACAAATCCATTCTAAATAATTAATGGATGAACAATTAAGAAGATGTTGTGTAGCTTTTTACGTAATATATTTGTTTTCTAACTCTTCGGGATATATTCAAGCTCATCTTAATCATTTAATAAGAAATGATAACTCAGTGAAACATAAGTGATTGTTTCCTTAAATTTCGTTTAATTCATTAAATTTTACTTAGCGTTATGTTTTGCTTGCACATTTCCACATCATTTCAAGGTTGTACTGTAAGGAAAATAGGGAAATGATATTCAAAGTCCTTAATATTAGGGCAATAAAGGAGTGACCCAGCACGGGAAGGATAAAGAATTCCAAATAAACGCGAGAAATTTTTTATTCTTGCGCTATTTCCTATCGAAGCACCGAAGAAAACTTGCAATCAGTTTGAGTACCTAAAAAATATATTCATAAGTACATGAAAAACTCACGGATAAATTAAATGCATTCAGACGTGTAAACTCTAATTCGAATTTGAAACGTTAAAAACTGTTTTATTCAGTTTTTTGCGCAAGAAGTTAAGAGTTTAGAATAAACGTCTGCTATCGAAGATGAATTGAAGGAAGAAAACTATTGAAGTCAAGTAGACAAAGATCCTCGTAGAAGTACATACATGGGGTCTGGAATTGTCTGAGAAAATATACAACTTCATGATTGAAAAAATCGATACTCATTCGCTTGACTAGATGAGAGTGAGACTAAGTCGAGGAGTAGATGTGGAAGCGTTTAAATATTGCGCTGCATCTCGGTTGATAGCTCCTTGTCCTAGACACAACTCCGCTAGGGCTCCTAGTCTTCCCTAGAATAGAGATAATTCCTCACTGAACATGATGAGGGCTAGTTTGAAATTCGTTGGAACTGGTTCCTTTTTTACGTCTGTGTCATTGATTATGACACGCAACCATATACACCAGTCTAAAAATTTCGCTGATAAATTTTAGAAATGTACTTAGAAGCCAAACGATTTTAGAAAATTATAGATGTTCGGGCGGCAAAGTTAGAATAGGAATGAGGGGGAAACACTGTAATGAATATTAATAATGAATTACTTGATAACTAATCCATACGATCGACACGAAAGATCGTGCCGCTTCGATCTCGTCTGTTCAACTGCATTCATTCCTTAATGAAGTACAGAGCCCAATTCCCCATTTCTTGCAGAAGTTTGGGAGGAATGCGGGACAAAAAGACAACGCTGGGGAGGGTCGCATTGCTCACTTGCTGCGACTCGCAAATCACGGTCTCCCTCTCAGAAGCCATTAATGAGTTTAAAATTCGTATTCAGTTGACCTGGGAAAATTGAATGCCTAAAAAGAAAACAGTGGCTGGGATTTAATGTTGGGCTCTGAGATGGTTATTATTCACACTAGGTTAGGCTCGACCGTCATATTTCACAGAGTTCTGGCGCCATTAATTGGTTCCGCTTCATTGCCCTTACACGATGATGGATCGCCTGCGCACATCCCGCCTTGCATGGCCTCTGCTCTCTCTCTCTTTCTCTCTCACTCTCTCTTTCTCTCCAATGCCGCTGCTCTTTCCCACAGCATAAGCTCGAATATGAACTTCAGGGTATGACTCTTTAGGTCACTACTCTAATATCCAGGGAAACTCAGTATTATCTAAAAGAGCCTCATGAGTTATTTCTTTCCTAATATTTTTTCCCGTCAAAGCATGAATAGTACTTTTCTTCATAAAATGTTTCCTTTTAGGAAACAACGCCTGTTAATGTAGAACGGCTTAGATTATATTCTTTAAAACGAGCTTACTCTTTTTCCTTGCAAGCTCTGCAATGCATCGTTATAGTACATCATTCTAAAATTCTAAATTGGTTCGATTGATTGATGTTTTCTAAAGAGCTTTCGTTTTTCTGATCCTTCGTAACGCTCTCTACAAGTTACGACAGTGTACCTCAACTTATCTTTTTCCTGTACTGTCGATTTTCTCCACTGTTGTCTTTGCAGCACCACCTGAAATACTGCGCGTTTCAATTTTACTGCCACATTTCACGTCCACTTACGTAGTTTTGCAACGTACAGACGCTCAGCGCACTTGTGTCTCAGCCTAAATCAAGTAAAATCCTGGTGTATCACCACGTTTCAGAATTACAATACGATTTTGCGAGTAATATTTTGCTTTTTGTTCAACTAAGAAAATTTAAATTTCTCTTCTTGGTTATGTGTGTTCTCATCCGATCAATCCAATAAAAGATAGTTGTTTCATGAGGCAAGTGAACAGGAGAGGAGGCTGTTACACGAATCTCTAATTTCTGAGTTCAGATTTATTGTTTACTATGGAAAATGCAAAGCAGTAAGACTGTGCTCTTACCCCACCTGACGACAGGTAATTTGTGATCTTTCTGTTCAGCAAATGCTACGTCCTGGACCACTCAATAAGCCTCACCGGCAACTGCGATCAGTTTCTATGTACCGATCGATCAGTTTGTTTTTCAGCGGGAAAATTTCGGGTAATAATACGTAAATCGTTCGATGTAGAGACACCCAATAATTCCTTAGACTTCCATGTTTTTGTATTTGCTTTACATTTTCATATGCTAAGTATTTTGATTTCGTCTTTGCTGAGATTCAACCATAAAATTGTTATAAAAAGGTGACATTATGTTTTTCGAGCTCATCTATGAGAATATGAGTAGGGAACTTTTCTGTTTCGCTAAAATTTGAAAGAGAAATTATATGAATAGTCATGCTGATTATACGAGCATATAAACACGTGACTGGTTTCTTAAAGTCCTTTATTTCATGAGAAGTAGAAGTGTGAAGAAGTTTTTATTTCTTCACTTATGTATTTACACTGTATTATGAAGAACGAATCATATTTCAAAAATTTAATGAATGTAACGTATAGAACGCACCTGGTGAATCAGACTTGAACATTAGGCAGTTTCTATCCAGAGTGGCCTTCTATTCCATCATTCGGAGGAATTAGCACGTCTTCAGTAAAGATAAAGGCAGTGCTGTTCCATGTGAAATCATTTTTACGAGCGAAAACTTCTCAGAATCAAGCATTATAACAAATAAATTTTTACTCGGTATCTTACAGCGGTCTGAATCTACACCTTCCGAAGAAGACCGAATGAAAATTTTTTAAGCTCCACCCGTATCTTTGTATTTCATGGTTTCAAAATGTCGGCAAATGTTACAGCAGTTTAGCATGACCTCTTGAACATAAATTTTGAAAGGTATAGCTATGGAAATAAAAGTGGACGGTATGCCCGCATAGGACACAAATCATTCTTTAGACAGTGTGCATCGTAATATTCGACGACCTGTGCAATTTCTACAGTCGTGTTTTCCATTCCTAGCCCCCGAATATGCGTACTTTGTCATTAAATATATATATAAATAAATGTTTAATTCTAGTTGAAACGTAGAGTTACCTTAAATATTATCGAAACAAATTATGTTGTGAATGAATATGGAAATAGCCACCGGTTCGAAGTCTGCTTAATGATGATCTTTGTAAATTACTCTATTGATTACAGAAATTGAAAAAAACTTTCTGAAGAGATTAACTGGTATCAAAGTAAGAGAAAGTACGCAGTGACGCCAAAAATTTGACATTATCAATATTCAGTGAAGAGCCTGTCCCCAAATGGTGAGCATAACATAACCTACTCTGACACATTGGTTAAACACTGCACGATGGGACAGAAGCGCATAAGCCATTTATTAGTCAGAAACTTTGACTAAGTGACTTTATAACAGGGATTGCCACGAATGAACATTTCCCCAACCCATCACCGTTGCTCTATTTTGCAATGCTGACGTTCCCGCGGGGTAATTTCGAGCATCATCAACTGAAATTTATGGCAGAATTTTGCGAAATAATTACATGACGTGAGTCACGAGTTCTATGAGTTGATCGTAACACTATTAGTGTTTACCGATACGTGCCGAATTTACTCCAAGTAAATAGGAAAGGATAAAACGTTTGGAAATTCTCACATTTTATCTTTTCTTGTTTCATTTCAATCATATCGATACGTTTTAATATACTTCTCAATGCGAATATTAATTTGGAGAGCAGATGCTAACTGGAAGCATAAGTAAATAAGCGTTCGGTTTTCCTTCGAAGTCTCTGGCTTAGTTTTATGAAATGCAAGCATTTTCATTAATATTTGAGTCCTTCTATTTTTTATGACTTGATTTCCTGTGCAGTAACTAATATTTAGCTTTTTAAATATGCAAAGTAAAAAGCGAAGGAGAACACTGGTATCCTTTCTTAAAAACTGGGTATTTTTTCCAGAAATATTCTCAAAGGACAATCAAATATTTCGAAACGTACAAACTTTGGCCAACTTACTAAAACTCGGAAGTTATTTTGATCCATCAGAGCTGCAGCTGAGTAAACTGACGTCCGACTGTCCCGAACAGAAAATCTCTGTACCGAATTTTGTGTGTACTAGTGCACGATTAAAATGTCTATGGTTAATTTTGGTCTATTGATGAGTAGTTTATTTTTCATCCTTCAAAGAGGAAACGAAGCTATGAGAAGATTCAGTTTTTAAAATCAGCCCACTCCAGGACTGACAATTTATTACATCAAACAAAAAGGAAGATTTTTATACGTTAGACGCAGCGCTACAAATGGAATGCTAAGTTATGCAACAAGTTTTCAATGTTCAGAGTAAAAATACATGCAAGGACATAATTGTTTATAACACCTGAAATACGTTTCAACAGTAACATTATCTCTTTTGAAATATCATTTTATGGCAATCGATGGCACTCCCTAGTTGACATTAGTTTTAAAACCAATTCAACCGTCCATGTGCCCAAAGACGCTATGCAATAAATCCACGAATTTATTGGAATTATTTTCGTGTAAAATACGTCTAGCTGAAGTATAGCGTTCTATTGAAGTGGATAATGAGAGATGAATCACAGCCACAATTCCATTTCGAGAGCAAGGCCGCATTGCTGAGCTCTAATTAATCCGCTAGAAACACAGCGTCGCAATACGCCTACGGTGTTCGGATTATTATTACTGTGTTTGTTTTGCACGTGATGGATTTACCCGACTACAAGAGCCATGAAACGCTGTATGAAGCAAGTAATAGAACATTATTGAAACATCATCGAGCGAGTGAGAAGCCCATTCAGGATGGCTTGCATGAAAAGGCTCAATTCGTGATGTCTCATCGCCTGAATTTGATTTATACTTTCAATTGGGACTTGCTACATGAACTATGAGAGTACTTTCACGTGAGCTCAAATCAATTCATACGTTGGTTGTTAGTTATCGTAGGTTATATTCTCCTTCAATGTGTAATTTAATTATTTTTACCCTAGAATCTACCAAAACTTCCACGCTACGAAAGACAGTCAAAACAATGTTTTATATGTTCCGCACTATACACTTGTTGTGTGGTCTACATAATAAAATGAAAGACGAAAAGTAAGACTGAATTAAAAGTAGGAGAGGACGACAGAAGACGCTTCGGACGCTACTGCATTTCCCCTGCGAGACAAATACCCGAGAAGGCAATCAATGATCACCACGGCCACTCGATGCACGAAAGAATGTATCACATAAGTTGGTGTTTTATCGAGCGAGGTCCCCTCGGCGCTCCTCGGTCACGTTCTGCTCGATTATCAATGGCTCAAATGATGAGCACAGATTCCTGGGTTGGGTGAGAGGGACGCAGCGGAGTCCCCTCATGCAGACCGCAGCCCGGACAGCGCCGATGCCAGGGGCCGGGACGCGATACCTACCGCTCCTCTCGACCTGCTTCCTCACACGTCGCTGCAGCCAAAAAATACCGAGAGCGTACATTCTGAGGGTCTCATAGACCTTATGAAGCCATGTTGTAATCACGGAAATGAATACAGTGGTCATATTTATGCACTAAGTCTTCATGTCACAATTACATGAGTTGCTATGCACAGACAAGCACGTTCGTCGTCCTACGATTTGACTTCTGAACCTGATTTTACGTACTGGATGAGGTTCATTGCATTCTCGTACAGACGAAGCTTGTTACGTCTAGTCTTTAGTTTTCTCAGTCAAATGAGTGATACCGCTAAGTAATGCGAATTTTAAGTGTATCCTTACATATCTCAAAAAACAGTACCAGGCAGGTAAAACCAGCATAATTTGTGTTAAGAAATGCTACCCATGACCTAGTATTTCTAATTGGTGAAAAAGTAAAGTAATTTTATAATGAAACGGATACTTTCAATGTGATAAACTAAAATATAAGCACGTGGCTAAAGCTATTAGTCACAACAGAAAGTGCTAGAGGAAACACCACTTGAAACTCATAACTCACTGAAAATATTAGGCGGACAGGAACAATGAATGAGAGATTACGATTAGTCTGTTGCATTTCAAAGGGATGAAGCATTGCGATCCGAATCTTTTTCAGATTTTCTGATTTGGTGGTATATAATGAAAATACTATGCAGTTAAGTATTGCCACCTAAAGAGGGAAGAAGGAAAAAGCAGTTCAAGAGCAATCCTTCGAATTCTCATTGACTCGAAGCAAGGACAGCAAAGAATTGCTTCTTACGAATGCGTTACTTTCATTACACACGTTTGATCTAAATCCATTCGATTATATGTTTTAAGATCCATTAATCTGGGAAGATCATGCCAGCCTGTCACTGACTTGACTTTGCCAGGTATGAAAAAAGTGGAAAATAGGCAAAAAGAGAGCATTACTTTATTGCTTGTTGTAACAGTTTGGCCTTTCAGATCGGATACTAGTGGGAATCAAAGAACGCATAAAATCACATATTTTTACATATGGGGACCCTGTAGATTTTTTGAAATGATGTAAGTGATCTTAAATGTGTTTTATTGTATGTCGTGATAGCAGGGTTGATGAATTGTTGGTATTATTCTGCAATCATTTATATTTTTATTCTATAGTCTAAGCGCTAAATTATTTTCTTGTGTCTAAATCGAGTACAATAGAAATGACCCTGATCACGCGATGGTTAAGATCTAACTTCTCCAAAGTTCTTAGCTTGATTCCCATGGAACCGTTCTTTGTTCCATTTAGTTACCAAATGAGTACATAAATTTCAACAGAACTGCAGTAGGTAACATTTAGTTGTTTACATTTCGAAGACGGTAATTCATTTGTCTCGGAGCTGATAGTCCTTTTGTTATGAGGCGGACGTTTGATCCCCACGTCTTGAATGTATCTGATGACGTGAACGTAGTTTCTAAGTTTCGTGTTCTTAATTGTAGAATCTTCCGTATTAACAAGCGAGTATTTCTTATATTGACCACGGAATGTCAAGCTTCGGTTTCTCTACCCCGTAGTTTGCCATCCATCTTTTCACTGGCAATTCTAAGTATCTCTCCCTCACGTAACCTCAAACTGAGGGCAACCCTTCCAGGCTGGAGCCTTACTTTACCCACGCAAGCACTCAAGGATCTTGAGAAATTTAATGGCGATTGACGATAATGAAATTCTTCGTGTACATCGAAATATATTGTAATAATAATAATAATAATGATAATAATAATTAAACAATTTGAGTAATCACGGATAGTAATAAAACTTAGCAATAGTAATTAGCATATTAAGAATACAAATTCAATGAAAATAGTTTTTAAACGTTAATATGCTCTTATACAACAAATCTGGTACCTCGGTAGCTATAACTTCTTTTAGTTTCAGTTCATTCTTATACAACCACGGCAAAGTTTGTATGTCTTTCTCCAAGTTTCGTCTTGCATTTCGATTCAGTTGACTCTAATCGAGGTGATCATAACAAATTGATTAGAATTTGCATGAAACTTCTCTTGTCTCTGAGGTTGTTTAACTCCGTCATAAGAAGTAATGAAGTTGAATGATCGTCCATCACGAGCGACAAGAGGATCAGACGTCGTTAGTCATTGGCCTCATTAGCAATGATCTCTTAGAAGAGCGAGGTTAATTGTCGACATGTTACATGATACTCCTCAGACGACAACATCTCTGCTAAATATCTTACAATCGTCTGCATTGGTCGGTGTCGTCGTAGTAAGCTTGCAGATTGAGCGTTAAGTAGACGAGGTATTGATCCAAAGCATCTCAAAAGAGTACATTGACTCCTGAATTTGCAGTTTAATTTACACAGTGCACAGTTATTAGCGTGACCATTTGTGTTTACACACTACAGCATTCTCACTGATGGCATGTGCTTGCAAATAAGCTATCACTCGCAGTCGATCATGGCCACAGCCTCCATGCACGCGCCACTAAACCGAATTAGTTCAGCTCGAACAACAATCATTGTCTCTAGCTCACGTTTCGAGCTCGTAATTAAGTTCCTACCAAAGCGAGCTTATGCTCTGGACCCAATAATGCATGAGTCTGTGGCTCGAGATGAGCCATGAACAGCGACCCTCGGGCCGCCCCGACGGCCTCAGCTCTCTGGCCGCTGGTTTGGCAGGCACTAACCTTCATTCTGCAGTCTATATCAGGAGCGGATTTTAAATGAGAATTTTTCCAAAGGCACTGGTTCGAATACTCTTAACCCTATTAGGACCGGTGTGATGAATTCTTTGAGCTTCATATGTTTGCTGCTTGTGTTTGGTATAAAGCTCAATGCAGCCTTATTGCATTTATGCATTTTTACAACTGGAACACTAGTTTTTTGTATAAGGTTACGTACAGTCTTATCATAAACATAGTTTTTGGTCGTTGAAGAGTTAAGTTAAACTCATTGAATTGTTAATATTTTCGGAATAGGTATGAATCAAATTTTGCTCTACTTACATTATTTTCTTAGATTGGGGAGTAAAGTAAACGATGCTTTCACTGTGAAAGACTGAAGCGTATTTAATATCTACGACTATTTCATGAACTGCGCTTTTTTACGTATCGCACAAAGGCGCTAAGAATCTTGAAAATACGCAAAATGAATTTCTTTTCAGGTTATCTCTACGCAGCATTTCTTGGAAAATTTAGCACGAGGCCTAATTCTGAGTATCATTGAACTTTCCGTTTTGAGGCACGAAGAGCAGCCGTATGCAATAACAGATCGTCAAACGACATTCGGAATGAACGTGATCGAATATGTTAACGACATTTCATATAAGCGTGATCGAATGCTGACTTGACTGAATGCGAACGTGATTGAATATATAAACGAACACAGCAGGAAACATTCATCAAATTATTCTTCCAGCTTTATTCTACCTAAATTTAATGCTACTGCTGCGAATAAATGTTTTGAGTTTTTTCTTGGTACAAAAACTTCACCTGCAGCGGAATATCTTTAACAAATCACCGACGGAAAACCATTTTGAGTTCATCCATCACGCTGGGTGACTCAATGAGTCGGAGAAATGCTTTACATCCCTTACTGAATCATTTTATATTCGCAAGAACCCTTCGTCATAGCACTCTTATCATAATTCAAGCTGTGATTCTGATTAATTCCAGTGAGAGTTCGCATACCTCTTTCAATGGCTGACAATTCTTCTCTATATTTCACTTATTTTTTCTGGTAATAATCCGTCTAGAGAAAAAATTAGCGGTTAGTAGTCGTTACCAATAGTAAGCCTAGTGAAACTCTGTTTTTTCATAGGCTAGCCAATACGTACCAAAAAATTTAGCGCTTGTAAAAAATTCATTGCGTTATACTAGCAGGTAGTATTTAAATATAACTGAACTATCACGTGTATCGTACCCAAAATGCAATGTTAAAATCTAGACGATTAATTGTGTAACATTCAGAAGAAATCTCGAGAGCAGTTACTAAATGCACGTGTCATGGAGAGGAAACTTGGGCTCCATATCCTCTCATGGTCTGGTTTTAGGAGAGCGAAACGACGTCATCCATTTAGTGTTTTATTGTTTTCAAGACCAACGCAAAACACCGTTGGTTGATTTTTGTGTCGTATAACAAGACAATCATTAGTGCAGTTATATTTACACAAGATGTATGTACGTACCACTGAAGAAATGCAATAAAAGAGGTCCTCTGTATATATGACTTCAGAAGATGAACATTACCTCGCAATGGTTGATATAGGATTATAGTTTTACCAATGAAATCTTTTGATATTTGCAGTTTGATACTCGTGCCAGGCAACGAAATCAAGGCAAAATGTTGGCAAGGCTTTTTGGTTGCACAGAAATTAATGCAAATTGCAAATAAGCAGAAACAGAAAGAAATAAAATAGGAAATAACGCTACATATCATTGCGAAAAGTAATTGAAAAATAAGTGAAGGCGACCCATGTGGAGCGTAATGAAGGTTCGCGATCGTGCTACGTGGCCGGAAGGATTCTCCTCTTGACAGAAGGTATCGAGAGAGCAGGGCCGGGCTATACGCGGTCAAGTTTTAGAAAGTAACTGTTACAATGATAAATTTACTTCGCAAACAGTCAGTTTGTCGCTATTAGCTAAAGCAACTTTTTACAATGACAATAAAATAATGCTAACGAAACATGTTTAAATGATACAACACAGTTCTGGCCGTAAATCAAACAGTATCTGCGACGACGAAGGCTTGACTTTTTCTCGTGCCGATATCTCTGAACAAAAATATTATGCAGCATAAAACAATTCATATGAAATTTCAAGTCAACAAAGCCTGTTATTATTAGAAAATTGAGAACCTCTAAACGTAATAACAGTTTTGTTAAAGCAACTTTCCATTAAAGATTAGACCAGCAGTCATATAGCTGGAGCTATCACCTAAATTTAACATGAAAGAAATTCAACAAAACAACGAAGTTTTACACAATTATTTTCATTTCAAGATTACAGAGTGTGACTCAAGGCCTGTTTAGAAACTAAGAGCTTCACTAGAGTCACCTTGCCATTTGGTAAGAGTAAAAACTTGATCATTTATCGTACCATTTTATTCAAAGCACACGATGCTTTAAAATCAGAACACACCAGTGAATTGAATTTCGAGGAGCAAAACATATCGGTAACAAATTAGCACTTCCGATACTAAGTATGAAAAAAGTTAAATTAAGTAATTGAAAGTAAATTTTCTCGTTGAGTTCAATAAAAATTTCGTGAGCACGATCAGGCTTCCTGGATGAACGTGGCTCCAAGTGAAGTAACACGTCTTATCATTTCATCGGATGATTGCAACGCAGATCGTGCACGTGAAGGTGACAGTACACGGCTGTGTACTCTCAAGCGTACTCTGATGGTCACCAGCGAAATTAAGGTCTGTCGTTTTTAACAATGATCAATAACGCAGGCCAATGACACCAGAGATTATAGTTAGTGAATAAGGTTATTAGTGGCACCAGGAGCTCAAGAAACTTTCATTCAAGTCGAATTTGCAGAGAACGCAATCACGAACCCGTGACTGAAATATCACTCTTGGGATAACCACCTCTAAAAGAAGAAGCAATCCAAAGAAATAACCCCTATAGTTCTTTACATTGGTAACAAGTATTTTAATAGAGAAAATCGTACAAAAGTTCTTCGTAAACGAATAAGACAGATAAGTGGTTGGAGACGGATTGAGATCCGTACGACAACTTTGATAAATTTTTGATGATGTGCGTAGGGACGGATGACACAACAACTCAAGGCTTGATTAGATTGGAAAGAACTCGATAGAACGAACGTTCACAACTGATAGAAACAGTCACATTATTCGTAATTAAAGGGCCAACAAATGTCACTGAAGGAAATTCCACAAGGTATTGGAGATTAGAAGGCGCTAGAGGCTAGGGAGGAGCGGTCTTATTTACAAAACATTTTTATGTACAGGGAGACCAGCCTCTCGCGCCACACAGAACATTGGAGAAATGTACACACAAGCACTCACACATGCTGGCACCAGCTTCCCTCGCGCTTGTATTCGTGTCACACAATATTATAGCATAAATAGCTCATTCCTAAGGATTTCATATCATATATGCACTCATATATGAAAATACACACGCACACAACCAACTTACACCAAATTCACAATCACAAATTTGATTTTCCAATACGGAAAATATTACTGTGATCGATATTAAACAAATGATAAATATAGCTAATCCAGGTATCACAAGTGGGACATCATTTCAAGACAAATTTCCCCATACCTTACAAATGAAACTTTCACTCTAAGTGAGCAATTGATGTGAAAAATTCAAATTAAAAACTGAAGAGTTATTTCCAGTTGAAATGAAAAAACTCTCAATAATTTCCTACAATAAACGTAAGATAGACAACACGAAAAGGATGAATCAAGGGACCTTTTCAAACTCGGTTAGATGTAGAAATGTGATGTATTTAAAATACAATTTTTCATTACTCAATAACCCAAATATTTTAGTTAAATTCGTAGATATAAATATTTAGAAACAATTGGAATGGAAACGGCCAATAAGATATTTTTTAGTCACGTATGTAAAGTAAGTAATTCTGAACTGAGGATTTATTGGTTATACGTGTGCAAGCCCTACCTCATCGACTCTCGGACACAGTCACTTGTAGGAGAATAGAAAAAGGGATTAGAAAAAAATATTTCTCTGGCGAGTGTGGCACGAAATCAAGAAAATATTACTCCGTTAACGAAACCTCGGTGATTGTAGCTATTGGAGAGGACTACCTAGAGAAGCATGCAGCTTCCGTTACATGTGCGCTAAGGGCATGGGAGCAGCACTCATGGGATCGTGGGGTGAGGCCACGGACGCCGCTGCAGCCGCATGTGCATGGTACTGCGCGTGACTCATGTAGGCCGCCGCTGCCGCCGCCTTGTGCTGTTGCTCCTGACGCTCTTGAGACCCTGGTAGGTACATAGAGATCATCTGTGAGAGATCCTGCTGCGGAGATAGTCCGCCAGCTCCGCCACTGGAACTGCTGTATTCCCGCTTCACCACCGCAGCTGTGCGAGACAGCGGCACTAAGTTACTTGTAAAGTTCCTTACGAATGACCCCAGCCCAAGCTATAAGCAAGGTAATGACAGTCCCATTGGAAATGTTAATACGTGGAAAGTTTGAGAGCTTTCACGAAATGAAAATTCTAACTACGTTAGGCTCACCTTTAGTTTAGATTTTAGATTGCAAAAAAGTGACTTGATGATCAAAATCTAACATGTGAAAGTGATAAAAGTGCATTAAAATTCAGATGTTTTCAAGTTGCGTTTCACATATGAAGAAGAATAATTCAAGAGCATAAAATTTTCATAATTGGCTGTGTTAAGGAAATATACAGTACATACGCACAATTATGAAAAATAAGAACATGTTATACCTAACTTATACTAATGTACGGAATGCTTAATTCTAAACATAATACGACAACCTCTTTCCCATTTTTATGAGTAAAATTTAGGCGAAGCAAAGATTTGAGTCGTCGTGCTTAAAATTCTGGGCCAGTGTAGGAAACATTATTTTGCAATTTAAAGAGTGCCTGCAGCTTACAATTTTTTGTGTGCATACCGAAGATGCTTGATTCTGAGAAAGTATTAAAACTAGAAGCGCTATAAAATCAAGGAAATATAATTTGTTCGATTACCAAGAATCCATTCAGCTTCTAGTGTGAAAGTTCAGATAAAAAAAAACTTATTCACACGTCACACGTGTCGCATGGTTTATGATGACAAACTGCAAGTCAATGATGCTTCCATCGTGAGTATATTTAACATTTTCAGGAAGACGTGTCGTTCGTACGATGAGGTTGACTTTTTAGGCACCAAAATGGCATCCTGACCTACTCTGACTATGGGATCTAGGATGTCCATACAAGTCGCGCAAGTGAGTAGAATTTAACGCTGTTAAAAATTACTCAATGGCAGTAATCTGCGGAAGAAGGCTGAGGATCACTTTCCTATTAACTTCCTTTTCAATAACGGCTGCTTTTTTAGAAATAAAGGACGGGAACCGTGTATATTATCAGAGTACACTCTACCTGCACACAGAACCAATTCATGTACATCTCCAAGGTATGTATCGTACAACCCAGTCTAACTTATTCGACACCTCATCGACAAGTGGCAAGAATGGCGAAACCTTGCAGCCCAAAATGGTATACGTTTATAGATATGCTGAAGAAAAAGTTAAACTGGTAATAAACATTCATTATTAACAAATTACCAAACTAGGAAGGAAATCTCATCTAGACGACTCACACTGGTAGTCAGCGGCGGCTGACGTATGATGTACCGAGGCAGGCACGCTGACAGGCATGGTGGCGCCTGGAGAGGACACCGGCAAAGTTGGGGTCTCCGACTTGATGGGTGTGGGTGAGTGGGAGGCTGAAGAGCCTAGCGACCCCACCGACGTCATCGAGGCCATCTAGAGCATCACGAAAGTAAGTCCAGGGTTAGTAACTCTTTCCTGCTGTTCTGCTATGTAATGTGTTATTTGGGGTGCATGAAAAGTTGTTTACTTTTCTCAAAGTATGAAAGATAAGCAATACCTTTCATGATTCAATTTGAGCTTCGGCGTGAAATAGAGTAGGGTATTTCAGATATTTTTGATCAAGGAAATCTGATTCTTTCTTGAACCCTGCATTATGTGTTGCGATGTTATTTAAAAAGCGTATGATATTACTTCTTTTACTGCTTTCCTGAACTTAAAATTGAAATTTACCATAAACGTGAAATAAAGTTTAAATGCAAGTTATAAAAATTAAATAGCCTTTATCATGTCAATTTAATTATGTCCATTGTTAATCTTTTACGCAAGAAAAAAGAAATGTGTTATTCACACACGAAGGTGGTCTTTAATAATAAGTGAGTGTTACCCGTAGTAGTTTATTTAACTCCAAATCGAAGATGAAGCAGTAAAAGTCGCACCTCTGAATGTAGTGCCCAAATGTTTTCGAACATTACCGCTGCATTGGCAAGACGCAAAATCATGCTAAGCAAGTGAATAATACTTTACGACATTATTTTAGAAATGTTAGCCATGGACAATCTGTTGCACGTCTGAAGTAGATTTACAATGCCATGAACAACAATTCAAGAAGGCTTTGCACTTTAAGTGAGTATGTTATGAAAAAGAAAATGAAAAGTTCTCTGTTGTGATAATTCGATAGTTTACAAGTATCTTGACTCTGCGAAAGCCCGGATTGAACAGATTAGTTCATCTCGGATTAAACCTAGAATGTATTTGAATTTTAAAAATTTATCATAATTCTTTAAAGAAAATGAGTCAATTTTTAGATGATCATGATTATGAATCTTCGTGAACTAGAATTTTCTGCACGAATCTTATTTCAAAGCAAAGATGATTATGTGTTGATAAAGAAAAGCTGCTACGGATGTGGAGAGCGTGCGAGACTCTAGCAGTGAGACCGTGCATTATTCACTGCACTTTTCTGGTCCAAATACTAAGAGGTCCAAAAAATGTACTCACTGTTTGTAATGAAATAATTTCGAAGTATAAAGACTTACATTTACTAATCTCATGAGGAAATGTAGTGTTGTGTGTCGAGCGGCAGGTGGCGCTCGTTGGTAATTTGCATGCTAACGCGCGGGTGTTTCGTTTCGATTAAAAAATATGAATTACACACAGTGAGTACAGTTTTTTGGACCCCTTTGTACTCCCAGCTCATAACAGATGTTATTTGAATCTTCCGTTGCTACCCCTGCATAAAACTCAACGTTTTGTCAAAAATGTTGCACGGTTACCAATTTGTGACTGAAACTCAATCGTTGAGCCCACAAGCAGGTAGCGCACAACACACAGATGCTAGAGACGTCGGGACTGACCTGGGACATGGAATATGGAGACGGAGTGGACGCGTACATAGAGCTGCTGTAAGTGCCGTTCATGTATGAGGGCGGACTGGCGGCCGTAGGAGAGTAGCCCCTGGTCATGTCATACCCTCCGTACACTTGGCCCGTCATGTACGGGTACGTCTGGCTTCCGTACGCTGCCGCGCTGTCGTACCCGTACCCTGCTGTTCCAGAAAAATACGAAACAATTGAATGACTTGCAACAAACCTCAAATTGTTTGTTTCAGTGAACGACTCGACATTGAGCATGATTACTCGATGGTGTTTACGGTAAAATAATAACCGTTCTCCGCCACGTAAGGGTGAAGGTTTTCTGAGATAAGTTCGATTTTTTTGTAGAACGAAAATTTTTATGTAATAGAACAGCTTATACATTGTTCGCGAATTCATTTGCTCATATTTTATTATTCCAACATTGAGAAATATTGCCTGTAGAACAAAGAAGGAATGATTGTCAATGTAAAACACCCACGTCCAGAAGTGTCGAAAAAGAAGAGAGTTAGCTCATGATCAGAACACTTGTTTAATGATATGAAGTGGTGAGAAGGACATTTAAAGACTCATTCAAGTCATGCACGACGCTTGTGCCAAAGTAATACACCAAATTAGAAAATCGTTGTTAGTGCATCACCAAAGCGAGCACGACAGCAATAGGAAAAAGAAAAAATGGAATTCGGACACAAATATCGGAGGCATCTACTGTAGAACTGTACGTAAGTTAGCTGAATTAGTCCCCGGAGTTGAAGACTTGTTTTAGATCTGGAAATAGTGTTGGGTTAGCGCCGGCGGAGGGCGAGTGAGAGCATGAGTAAGCAAAGCGTCTCGACATCAATTACTCAAAACATCGAAGGCAGCGGCGGCAGGCTCCTGCGGCGCTCTGGCCGACCGCGGCGGGCGGCGTCTTTGGTCGTCTAATTCCGCCTTCCAGGTGCTGGTCTGAGAGCAAGGCTTCGTGTACTCGCAGGGGCCTCGGCGCGGCACTTGCCATCGTAGTTGGTACCTAACACAGCACTTCTCAGCGTAGATCGTGCCTAGTGTATCTCGCTGGGTGCTAAAACTAGTGTCCATATACTTAGGTACACCCACAGAGCTAGAGTGTATCCGTCCTTTGTAAGTACGAACATTAGTGCAATGACAGGCAATGGGTATGACCCACATCAAGATTCATGTGTATTCATAGGTGTGAAGTGCAACGTATCGGTAAGTATAGTTTTACGGTGGCAATGCGTAGACGTCCATTCCTGTTTCGGAACTCTAGTTTTGAGTACAATAACTGTTGAGTGCCAATGCTTTAATCATAATTAATTTGGAATGGCATAACTTTAACGCCATGTGAACTAACACAAGATACAAATAAAATTTCACAAAGTAATTCCATCGGTTCGTACGATTGCGGGTGTATATATAACACTAACGCACAAAGGTGTTGTAATCATCAGTGCGGAGTGCAGAACGTTACTCTATGGGGTAACGCTAGGGTGATAGTAGGTGATGAACACAACTTTGTTCTGATTGATGAAGAGAACATCATTGTTACACTGCTGAAGTCCTTCGTAGTAAAGTATTTAGCGACATAGTCTGCTACAATTTTTTGGACGATTCGTGTAGGTAAGTGGATCTCGGTCGATTAGCTGTAATCGCACGTTACGCACGTTAATGAAGAGATACGCTTCTACGTACCTCGTACAGTTTAATTGATTAACGAGGAGTCAGATTGATGGTTTTCAGATAGTCGGATCGATGAAAAGGGACAGCTGAGCAGAGGCGGTGTGAGGACGTCGGTAGGGCTCTATGTATACACGGACATATCGTCGATATCTGGCGCGAAATGGAACACCTGCACATTTTCTGGGCTGGCAGAAATCTATAATGTAGAGCCGCTAATTCTAATTTTTCTTGATCCAAGATCGCTGATCATCAATGCAGAGAAAAAGGGTCCTTTCATTTACGGATATGGTGAAAGTGTACAAAATCTATTGCTTTCCTCAAGTTCTTCTTGTATTTTAAGTAGTGTTATTTGAAATTCTGGTTTATTTTAAGAATAATTTTTGATGAGAATTGTGCCAAAGAAATTAGTTTGTAAGAGAGCTATGAGAATCCTCGAAAACAATGGATTTCTGTAGCACCAACGGGAATCAAGTAGCAACCAAGACCGGTGTTGCCATAGACCTAGCGTCACAAAAAAAGAATAAAAGAATGGAGCCTCAACATGAGTTTATAACGGAGTTCACAGAGCCTTTAATAGTCTTTCGTTTCGCGAATAAAAATCTTGTCTTTCGTTTCTGAATAATTGCAAAATTTTTACTGATTTGACGAAGTAATTCATCACGGCTTTTTTAATCGTTGTTTATTTTCATTAACGGAGTAAAAATATTTATAAAGTTTGTTTGCTGTGAGAAAAAGCCATTTAGGCAGAAGCATCGATAGGCGTCAGCAGCGGTCAGTGTTAGAATTAGATTGGGTTAGGAAAGCAAAACACGCCAAGTCTCGGAAACAAATGAAAATGTTCAAGTGAAGGGAAATTAATACGAATTAATCAATGCAAAGAGATTAATATAAACAGAGAATTGAAAAGAGCTCACCGTCTTTCCAAGGCGAGTAGTACCGGACCACGTGATCTGCCATGGGAATAATTGCAAAATGTGGTCGATAAATTTATTTTAGGCTTCAGAATTTAATATTGATCACTCAAATTATAATGTTCACAATATTGTTTTCCGTCGCTTCTTTTCCATGAGTTTCGGCGATGGTCTCTCAAACCATTTCACAATACGCAACTCATCACAAAAAAACGTCCTATTTTTCTCGCAACAGAGGTCACCTCACCGCGAGCAGCCCTATGGGGGCGAGGCATGTGCGAGTTTTCCCTGAGGTATCAAATAACACACGAACTTTGGTGCTACAAACTACCGCTGTACACAGTCCGTGCAACATGGACTACATTACAGAGTTGGGCTGCACATGTGTCCCTGGTTTGTCCATCGCATGAGCTTACCAATTATTCATTAGAATTGTACGTACAATCTGCACTCCTGGGCCAGGGGACTGGGCAGGCCGCTCTTGACAGCGCCTGAATAGCAATGCCCAGATCGATAACCACCCTGACAACGCAGGGCCCTGCTACTTGTGGGCATCGATCACTTTCGCCAAATACGAAGAATTACGCTTTATTTTCGCCAAATAGAAAATTGCATGGAAGAATTCGTAGGAGAAATTGTATTCGTAGCTTCATGCACACTCGTCTATTCGACTTGTCATATTACCATTACAGATTTGATAACATGGCCGACCACCTTTAGTTAGCGCGTAAGTACCATTAAGTACGGGACCTACATACTTCGGAACCGCATCGGCTAAATATATGAGTTATGAAATCAATTGCGATTGTAAACATTAAACGAAATTTCACACGTACAATCTGGTGTCTATTAGTTAACACACACATGACCCGCCTTTCTCGCAACTATGCACGCATGAAGGAAAACGTAGCACAGACTATGGGATCAAATTCACCTTTTTTCTAAGTTTAACGGAATCGTTTTTCAAAACTAACCCAACTGAGTAGGTTTAAACAGAATATTTCAAATTTCAACGGAATTAGTACTACCAACTAACCCAATTGAATATGGGATTTGGTAAGAATGTGAGTGAAGTTTGTTGTAGTTTTAGCCGCTGGCCTGCATGAAATGTTCTGTGCACTTATGAAATTCTGTGAGTGAAATAAGTTCTTACTACAGACCTTCGGTGATTCTTTTGAAATTTTTTGAACAGGATTAAAGGTATTTGTCCTACACGAGTTTTAGTAAAAGAACTGTTCGATATTGATAAAGTTTATTGCTATGGGTATAATTCCATAAGCAAGACTCGATAGACTTTCAATAATATTACGAACATATACCGTCGAAAATTGGCGGGCTCTTGGCGCTAGGCAACTGGTTTGGCTGCTGAGAGATAATTTCTCAGCGAAGTTAGCAATGGACCTTCAACTCTGTTACCTATCAGTCATCTCAATTTTTTTTGTATTCATTTGACTAAGTAATTTAGGACTCCACACTTGTTCATCGACTGAGATTTAACATTACAACTGTGATCTTACCACAATACTTTTTCTGCATTCTCGAAGTCGGGAGTATATATTCGGATCGTTAAAAATAAAGAAATACTGTGAATGCAATGAAAGCCAAATTGTTCATATTTCCAAAGGCCATTCCTGGAACGGTAGATTTGAACAGTACATAAAGCGGGGAAACGGAAAATGCACCTGGAATTAATGAAAATCTAACTACGATTGAAATGAAGGTATCTTCTTATCGAATTGCACTGAGAAATGTGATGGAAATATGTAATCATTTATTTTTTAAACGCTTAACGTAGACAAGAGGAAGAAAGTTACTGTGGACAAGAGAATATATTGTTAGATTAGTTTCTCTTGACTAAGATTGAAGCAAAATTTCTGTGCAATCAATGAAAGGATCCAAGCACGAATTTCTCACCATAGTCGGAGTAGTCGCCGTTGGGCATGTAGCCGTTGGTCATGTTGTACATATCTCTGGTGACTTGCTGTACAGGAGGGCGTGTTGGGTCACTAGGTAGCAGTCCGGGCGCTAGTGGGTACTTGTCTTTCTTCATCAGAGTTTTGGTTTTCCTCCTCGGTCTGCTCAAGAGAAAGATAAAACACGCGCGTTATAGAGGGGAGAGTCAACTGCGTCGTGTCGGTTGGTGGTATTGATTGACAGAGCTGCAGAGAAAATAAACTTTAGACTTAGGTAGGGTACGATAGGAACTTTGAAATAATAAATGCTGTCAACTTAGAGTGGTTGAGAAGAACTTTTGAGAGAAAAAATGAAATTTCAGATATTCTTATGTTATTGCTGCCACATATATTTGCTAAGATAAACTGCTAACTATAATCGCAAACTTATTACCACATTTTTTAATTCTTAAATTAGGAACAAAATTGAAGCTAATGTTCAAATTCATAGATTATCCGTAATTTACGCTTGAAAACAGGGCTTCTTCCGAGAAGCTCAATGTCATTTGGTACTGAATATGTGAGTAAAAACACACAACTCTAAAAATTAGATACAACTTTTCAATTACATTCAAAGGGTACTAGAAAATTTCCCATCTTCCCGTATGCGACTGTAATTTTTTTGGTCGATTCTCATGAAGCAAGTGAGAGAGTGCGCGGTGAAGTCTGTTTTGTTTACGGGTTATTGCGTTTCATCATTCAGATATCATTAACCTGCATCGTCCGAAGGAAAGACCTGGGAGTTATTTCTTTCACTACGCAAGTGAGAGGTGCTTGTTCTTTACAGGTTAACACTACGGAACTGGTGTTTTTAAGATTGACCACGGGACATTTAGCCAATTCAAATTTAACTGTAGTTGATTAATCACGTCTTGGTATGCAAATTCAAAATTGAAATTAATGGAAAAAAGGGAATTTATGACCAAATGAAGACTAAAACAAGTAAGCAGAAGCATCAGAAATGAGGTACTAAATGGTGCGTTGCAAAGGGAATGTGGTTTCCGTTCACATGTGACAACAGACTGTCCTTCGCAGTAGCCAGAGCTTCCCTACTCTATCCCCACAACTCCATTCACAAATATTAATGCACTCGAGACTTTAACCCTTTTATTAAATTAAAGGCAAAATTTTATTCCTCGTGAGAAAAAGGCAGAATGGTCGTTCAAATTCAAACAATGTAGGGTTTTTTTACTTTATTTTTCAGGCCAACGGTGACGATTGCTGACATGTGAGCGCATGTTTTCATTCCGACTATATTTAGGTGTTTTTGCGGGATTTGAGCAAACCTTTGCATAGGGGGAGCCAAGAAATGTTAGTAATTTTGAATTGTATTTAATTGATAATTTCTTGGCCGAATTTCTATGCCCATTGATATCAAAGACATAACTTAAAGCAAAATGTATCAATAAAACGAAGCAAATTTACCGATTCAGATTTCGTTCATGTGATTCTATGAGAGGTCGTTCTTGAAAGTAACTAGAAAAATGAGGGAGAATATTACAGAGAGGTTCAAAAGAAAGGTCAATAACAAATTGTTTAGAATTAAGCCTAATTACAAATAAATTATTTTTCTGACTGAGTGGAATTGGTTTGTCTTTCCGTAGTGAGGAATGCAGAGCCCCAAGAAACAGAAAATACAAGCATTTTTCATGAACAGATCAGTAAAACGCGGTCACTTTGAACAGTAACGAGTCTTCATTAACCGACGTAAAATAAACGCTTTGAATTAATTACAAACGAATGTTAGTTTTATTAGTTACAGATAATAAAACTATGGTCTTATCGAAACCGTTGATAATTTTTGAGCAATCTTTATTAAAATCCAGTCACTATATTTGTTGTTTACTATAGGTAAACCACGACTTGCATTTGGCTGTACAATTAATTCAATACATGACGTTGCATAACATTGATGGCCTAGCAGCAGCCTCCGCTGCCGCAACCAGGGGACTTACAAAAGCGCACTATAATACACGAGTTCTTCGAAAGAGAGACGTAATTATGTATGAGCCGTTTCTTACTTGTACTATACGCATAATCCGATACTGTTACTTGTACTATACGCATAACTTCCAATCTATCGCAGCGGGATTAGCAGGAACGGTCATCACTTTTAGAATCACGTGGATATTCCGTACTTGAGACAATGAAAACTTCATTTCAAGATATCACATGCAGTAAAATGTACTAGGATTAGGAGGAATGCATGTAAGGTTCGTAAGTAATTTGTTCAAGCATAGGTAAATTACAAGGAAAACAACCATGCATAAGTTTTGGTTAGCTGGTTAATACGTTTCTAGGAATTATGACGAATTTGTGCATCTACTGTACTATTTAATCAACGTTAGTTTTCCTACTCTTTGCTACCTTTCAATGAACGGTACTCTTGCTAAACTGTGCCTGTTTTCGAGGGAAATATACCTCAATAATTCAATTATTTGAATGAACTACGCATGCAATGCATTGCTTGCAGTCGTGAAGGCAAACGTTCCCTCTTGACGTTGCTACTGGAAATTTTAAGATGATCAGAAAGGGACAGAAGAGCAGAGAGTTCGAGAAGGAACATCCATGGGTATTTGGGCCAGGTCTAAAATAGGAATTCATTAAATGAGCATGTAGCATTTCCAATCAGCCAACTAAAAATACATACGCACACTGTTTATCCTTCTACATCGTATATTGCAATACAAATCACACTCTTTACCTCGCGTACTTTCTGTACCGTGTCATCGAATAACGAGTACCTATTTGCTCAATGGACCTAGAATATTTCTAATATCATATTATGTTGCAGAAGTAGCACTGTTTAACTATTTCTAAGTTGAAGTGAGCAATGCTTGGTTTAACAAGAACCATATAAAATAGCTACTCTCACTCTTTCGATTGAAAAAAAAGATTTTGCATCCTTTATTCCGACCCATGCATGATTAGGTCTAATTAGTTACACATATGTACCTGTTAGTTCAGCTGAGATAAACATTGACGCGATTTAAGTCCAATTCACTAGTAAAAACAGGAAGGAAAGATAAGAAACTTGACGACTGCATGCGAACTCTAAGAATCATTGAGCTCTCAAGTATGATATTTCTGTTTCACTGAGAAATTGTACTAAAATTCAATTCAAGGGCTTACATATAAGTCATCTTTTACTTCAAAACGAAACATGCCTGAACGAATTTTAGCTGACCATATTCGTTCAGTGTACTTATGGTGAAAACTGACAATTTATCATTCACACATTCCAGCTTTCTTTGTCATTGTCATAGTTTCGTGATCGTTCGGTGCCGTTGTACGTATATGCTTCCGATTGTTTTGCTGTCCCTTCACATTGGGTGCAAATGAAATTTTGTCGGTGTCTATGGTTAAACGACACTTGCATAAGTTCTTGTACAAGTTCTTGCATTGCTAGACAAGTTCTTGCATTGAACCCTGTGCTGAGCACGTTGTAGCTGAACTTGTGCTAGAGAGCAAAGTGGACGAGTTAATTAAATTCAACTGTTCGTGATATTTTGGGCAAGCGTCGTGGAACTCTGGGCCAGAGTGATTATACGATTTTTTTTTCGATCAAGAAATTGAAGCGTAAAACCAGTCTCCTCGTTAAAATTGTTATATTATCAAAAAGCAACGATAATTCAAGTAGGAGTTTGCTACACTGACATTCCTTGAATTCGTTGCAACTTTTTATGTCTCTCAGAAAATTGTTTTAAGTTCAAACTGTTACGGTTTTAATCTTCTCACATTTCGTTGCCAATAAATGTCTTCATTCTAAAAGCTCTGCGTGAATAGAACTTATANATGACATGCTTTCTATTGCTAAAAAAATTATCATTAAAGGAATTTTATCTTCATGGAAAAACGTGTCATACAAGACCAAGGAGTTATACACATATTTGGACATAATGGATGTCAGTATGCGGTGCATTGTATACAAGTATTTTTCAAAAGCGAAGATGTACGTTACGTTATTGTCAGAGAGTTTGTGGACTTATGCTTTACCTGCAAGCATATAAGCGTATTTTGCCTGTTTCCATTAAAACACCGCCTACATTAATTCATGTAATGGTGGTTGTTAACGAGCAATTCAGCGATAAGGAACACCTGTCGTGAAATGAAAATGCCAGTATCAGTCGAATACTACAACCGCCTCGTGCTTCACGTTGCATTCACACGCAAGGATTCAGAATACGATCATATTATTCAGCAGTAGTCTTTTGTTGGTATCTTTTGTGCATTGAGTGTATTTTGATTCTCATAGCAATAGATAAACGAGTTAAAAATAAATGCTCACAACGCGATGATTCTGAAAGAGGTGTACGACTGGTATCTCTTAAAAAGTTGTCAATTATGATAAATTAATCAATTAAATTTTCCTTAACGTGCGATACAGGATCATTTATAAAATTAGAAGCATTCATTGTCACTGGCAATCAGTAGAGCAAATGAAATTAGAAATTACGATACGAAGAACTTGCCGTGAACGTCAACCACGTTCACTCGAAAATAAGCGAGGGACCAGTGACGCACGAAATATATGCAACATCGCATTGAAATGTAAATGATTCCATTAAACTCTGAGCTTTTATTGTTTTAAAACAGCTACTGAAAAGTCTCCACTAACTCCTGCAAGGAGTAAAATTTCATTGTCTCAGACTGAGATTCTTGTAAAAATCTGCAATGATATTTAGCGTTTATCGTACTTACTCTGTGCGAAATCAATAGGCCTCAAATCGGCAGCATAATAACCTATATTTTTTTGATCGGAATGAAAACGGGTAATTAAATATTTGTGCAAAGGACTTACAAATTCAGGTGCTAAAAAAGGATCAAAGGGAAGGTTTCGTTAGTTAGTAATTCCTCACAAATGGACTTCAATGCCCACTGCAAGACCATCTAACTTCTATGAAAATAAGTATCTCCCTGTTGGAAGAGTTTAGTCTCGAATCACAACAATGTGGATTCATACCCAGGATTAATCTTTCCATACTGTTAATATATCCTTAGAATAGCAAAACGGCTTAAATTATTTCGTAAAAGCCAGCCTTGAATGACGCGTCCAGTTGATATTTATATAAATTTTGATCAGGAAAGTCAATCAGTGTCAAAATTTCACGATTCACTCAGACTAAATTTACTTCTGTTCACGATATTTCTTTCGAGGTTTTATCATCTATCAGTATTATACTAATAAAACAGATCATAGAGTTGGATCGGAAACTTTTCAAGAAGCTTCAATTATTTTTTATCCTGGCTTCAGTTTGAAACAAAAGCGTACGATGTAGAATTTCACGAGTGCGATAACGTAATCAATTTATTATCAATTCACCAACTTCTTTATTATCGAAAAAATCGTCTATGTCCCGTATAGTGCTTAATTTCTATACATACATGAACGGAAACTTTACGTGATTACTATACCGATATATGTAAGTATTCAATTCATCGGAAGTTCAAATAAAACGTAACTACGTTTTTAGTTATTTTTCACGATTGCGTAGCTAGAAGACGAGAAAACATTAGTCATTTTTGCTCAGATGGATGATGCACAACAATGATCCGTGAAAATACTATCGTCAATGATAGATTAGGCGAGAAGAAAAAAACAAAAAGTTTAATGCATACAGATGCCAGCGACGATGAATAATCGAAATTGGACAGGCATATATTTGAATACGTACAAATCCTAAACGGATGTAGCGAAGCAAGAATGATACGAAATCTCTGATGAGACCTGATTTTAATCATGATCTTTCAGTCTCACAGTCAGATGCTATGAGACCAAGAATGGCAGCATTATTTCGATGTGGGCAAGCATGTCAGGTACGATTGTCTGGGGTGAGATTCATGACACGTCTGTATGTGACCTGGGTCTGTCCAGGTCACAACGTCTGTATGTGACCTGGGTCTGTCCACGTCCCAAAGTCTGTATGTGACCTGGGTTTCAACAAATGCAGGCTTGTTGAATGGTCGATTTCATGCGGATCTTGGTGATGGGCCCCACTCAATTTTGACAAGGCTACAATCATGGAAAGAGCGCCTGGTTGTTATCTAAATGTTTCAATGAATGAAGAAACAACGGAAAATTCAAATTAAAAGGAAACGTCGCAAGTAGAACGGTCAAATTTTGCCCAAATTCAAATAACGTTAATTTGGTGTACCCAGTTTTCCTCACACTTCTTCTCGATGATTTCCTCGATTTCCTCAGTTCTCGTTAAATTTGAGTTCGAGCTACAGTGCTAATCTAGCCCAGAGCTGCACACTTGTAAAGTATTTCCCTCATTTCACACGCTCTTCAGAAGTGTCGGACATCCGGGAAAGATACTCGTATACTGTACGTGCGTCCGGTTATAAATTGTCCCCTATTTTTGGCATCGATGCTTGTAAATCATTTTTATTTACCAATAATTCTTACACGTGAAGTATGAGTGAACGACCTAAAAATCTAAGCTTGAATATCGATTTTTTTATAGGTTCATAACGGTTTCCTCGAACAGGAAGTATAAATTCAGAATGTTCTCAACAGTTCAATGATTCTGCAACAAACTTGAAATCTTTTTTCTTCTTCTTCTTCTTTTATAAAACTTTTTAACATTCCCTACTAAACACAAAGTATAACGAATTACTCTGGCACAGAATGATAATGCATATGCAAGTACAAAAGCTCTAAAACATTTAAACTGTGAAAAGTTGTCGAAAAAGTCGAGAGTTTACGAGCCTGGTTTTTGCCAGGAATAGCAATTTTAGTAGAACTCATATACTTGTGACATGGCACACTTGTAGTTCGTATGCCATGCTGCAGCACATGTGTAGTATGATAGCAGATGCACGGCAGTGATCAGCAATTTTGTAGAATTGGGCGCAGGTGTTCTGTACGTCACGTCGCTCCTCCTGCCATATGCTGCTGGCATGCATACGTGCGGCAATCAGCGTGACACCCACTCTCCCTTACCCATAATTTGAATGGTGACTCAAGCAGTGCCCGATCGAAAGCCTCTTACAGATCTTTGCATAATTTACCCTCTGTGGTGATCCTCGATACGCTCAGCCAGGGATTATCGGGCTACTCGCAAGTGCGTCCTTATGCTCGCACTTATGCGCGCTGGCAACTATATTGGGCCAATCCATACGAACTCTTTCCTCGTACTAAGCTCAGGTCCAGACTCGAACTTACAGCGCTGTAGCACGCTTCTCAAACCTGAATCACTCCTTTATGTCCCTGGACCACGATTCAACGGAGCCCATCGTCCCAAACATCTCCAAGAAATCTCGGTGAAAATAGCGCGAGGCCGTGGGAGAGAATGAGATCATGGGGGTAATTAGGCGAAGCGCTATCATTTTGCGAAGGGTGCTCAGTTCATTTCTTATGGTCATGCGGCGGCCGCAAGTGGCGCTCAGGCGTGCGTCGCAGTCACAGGGGAGAGCCGCGGTCTCATATGCGGGAACTGGGGTGGTCGGGACCAGCAAAACTCAGAATGCAGGCGGGGCACTGTGTTACCCGCCGTTTTATGGCTGCACAAATGAAACATGTGGTCACAGAGCTAGATGAAGGGTTGAACATGAGATGAAGATGAAACATTGAAAGAAGATAAGATGGGAGTGAAGAGGTGAAGATGAACAGATGAAGGACTGAACATAAGTTGGGTTGGAGAATCCAAGCTAGAGTGCGGGGCCGGCGGGATCGCTGTAACTCGGAATTTTACACGTATTGCAAAGGTGCATGAGGTCGCAATAATGGATGAAGGATTGAGCATAAATTCACAAGAAAGAAGTCTAAGCTTTGACGACTCCGGAAACTTGTATGGAAGATGAATTTACCCATACTTCAAGCAATGTTTGCAATAATACATATCTTAAGGAAATTATTCAAAAATTCGAAATGCTTAATTGTCTCTCAAATATGAGTTAATACACTACCACGATTGGCCCATCGTTTGCGAAAAAGTGTATACAAATAAGAAAACTATCACAAAGATTCATATCCAAAAATTTTGTGTATTTTAAAGAATGGTGTCTGACAAATGCAGTCAAACGTGTGGAAAAAATTGACTTATTCGCCAAAATAGTTATTATTTAAAACCTATTATCATATCAAAGAGATTTTTACCTCGTGCAGCAATATCCTGTGATTTACTTGATCACTTTTTTTATCGCAGTCGAGACGCACCTGTATTGGCAAAAAGTGAGATGTTCAGATTTTAGGAGTCTATAGGGCGTTCAGATGTTTTATATTTTCATCATTGAACTGGAAAAATGCTCACTGCGTAGTTCTTTTTGTGAAACGGGAAAAACACAATTCTTACGCTGGAATAATCTGACGACCGAGGCTTACGAGCTGAAATTCATTATTTTCCCTGACCGAGCGAAGTTTTTCAGAATGAATACGTGGAACAAACAGTGAGGTAGCTCTAGGCATTACGATGCTTGCAGCAGAAAAATAACGCAAAAAGCGTTCTGAAAATCAATTTGGTATTACTGTGCTGGAATAGTAAAATGTACTGTATTTGTGAGAAACAACGGTTGTTTTTAGAGTACAAACAAAGTTCTAACCTATGCAGATATTTACAGCTTCGGCAGCTTTTTCGGTAGCTTTACTATAATCGCAGCAGGGCAGTAGTCAACTAGTCGAATTAATTGCAGCAAATGCCAACGCCTTTACAACAGGGTGGACAAGAGCAAATTATATTGTAGTGCCACAGCTATAACGTGCCAGTGCGCAAGTGACACTGGCTCGGCAGTGTCTTAGTAACGTCTAAATGATAACGACAGTAGGAGCACGACAAGCTTAGAAAGTATTTCAACAGCAGCAACATTTCATGTAGGAGAATCTTCACTGCAAACAAAGTGACGCACGAAAATCACCGCGTCGCATACGAGAAGATGGATACATTAAGCCATGCACATACAGAGTGACCCAAAAGTAAGGTACTCTTTCATGAAATTGTGTCCTAAGCATTTGTTAGCGTATCAGTGCTACCGATATCAGTGAGGTACTTTTTCATGAAATTTTGTCCTAAGCATTTGTTAGCGTATCAGTGCTACCGATATCAGTAAGGTACTCTTTCATGAAATTGTGTCCAAAGCATTTGTTAGCGTATCAGTGCAACCGATACCAGTAAAGTACTCTTTCATGAAATTGTGTCCTAAGCGTTGGTTAGCTTATCAGTGCTACCGATATAAGTGAAAGGTACCTTACTTTTGGGCCACCCTGTACTACCAACATAGGAGTGGCAGATGTTGCGTGTGATATCGGTTACGGCGAAATAATATCCTCGTAGAAATAATCTGAGCATGTTACAGCGCACGAGAACATGTCACCAGGGCAACAAGCAGCAGCCAACCCACCAAGCAACAAGCGCAACACGCGGCCCGAAGTAAACACGACAAACAGCTCCGCAAACACGAAGAGCATCTCGGTTGGTGTGAGGGAGGCCGTGTGGCGTGTGAGTGACGTGTGAGTGCTGGCGGCCCTGCTACGCGGTATTGTGTGTTCCCATCGAGCGGTGGCACGCAGATTCCACCCCAACTCACTGCGTCAAATTCGGCCAACTCGCACATATACAGTGACATGGAAAATTATTTTCATCATGGATATCTGTCGCCACACTGGGGTGTTTTATGATGCTTTTACGCGGTTTTAAATGTCTCAAAATATTTTTCTACACGATTCTCCAAGATTAAGGTATTTTTAATCCTTCATTTTATAACCCTGAAGTTGAGTTATACCTGACTACAAGTGAAGTTTAGAAATGCATTCTATTTCAAACCAAGGATTTCATGAACTTTTTCTTGAATTCTGTTTTCATCGTTGATTTATTTGAATTCGATCTGTCGATTGAATAAATCTCTTCTTAATGAAGAACACCAGCTCAATTATTATACGTTTATACCAAGCTCATTAGAAACGGTTCACATGTTGCCCCCGAGTCTAGGCTTTCATGACCTTCGTGTAGCATTACAACTCCTGCACTGATTTATGTTTTCTCCATCACGGATGTTTAGCATCATTAGCATTAATGTTAAGAGCTTTCCTTAAAATATTCAACTAGCACTAAACGGACCACTGCTCTACATTGAGACACTTGACAAAGGCTTTTGAGTTCTCCTAAGAATTACTGTTAAATTTTAATAAAAGCTTTCCTACATATCTTTTTATAAACTCTTTATTTATCAAATTTCAGATATTCAATCATTTATTGCTCGAGCTTCTGCACATGTTGCTATCTTCCTGTAAAGAAGTTCAAGATGATTTCGGGAGCTATGAGACGCATAGCTGCAATATATATTGTGTAAAATATTCCTCTGGGAACACCCTTTGCTTCTTCCGACACGGAAAGCTATATCAGTATATACACTCAAAATCATCTTATGGTCAAATTTCGAAGTACAAGTGAAAGCACACTGCACCACTGAGTTCACGATACATCAACGTCGGAATCGATGAAGAGCTTACATAAGCTTAGTTTCCTTGATAGTTGTAAATATATTTTTCCTTAATAAGAGATCAAATTTAAATCAGTAGTTAGAATTTTGCGATTTCTCTCAATTCACTTACGGCTTTTAACCATAAGCTTCCTTTTCTGGCTTTTCAACACTCGAGTTATTTATTTCTAACTACATTTTCTCAGTGCTTTAGTACCTAGTACAACTTTCTTCAACAAGCCTTTCAACCTCTGAGATATCCGATCAATTTCAACATCTTCTATCCAAGGTATAGTCTCCGTTATGATCCTTTTACCTTCATTTGTTCATGCGATTTTCCATAATTTCTCCAACAACGTTTCTGTTCTTCTGAAGCTCTCGAATTTTATTTCATCCGAGTCAGTGCGATTTATTGGCTTAGTATGCGTTTCCCTGCAGGTTCCCTATCGACTTCCTTTCATGTTAGGAATTGGACTTACCTTCAACTCAGTCGTGAGTTTCTCTCTAGCTCATTCTGACTTATCCAATACAGTTCCGTTCATGGGCTTCCCTTGAGCTTAGTCTATGAACTTCTACCAGTTCAGTCTATGGATTTTCCTTCAACTCAGTCCGTGGATTTCTTTCTAGCTCATTCCGTCAAATTCAATACCGTTCAGTCCATGGACTTCCCTTCAGCTTACTCCAAGGACTTTCCCCAGCTTCAGTCCAGGGATTTCTTTCCAGCTCAATCGATGAACTTTCAACCAGTTCAATCCATGGACTTCCTTCTAATACAGACCACGAAATTTCTTCCAGCTCATTTCATGGACTTTCCTCTAGTTTAGCCCATGGACTTTCCTCCAGTATAGACTGTGAAGTTCCCTCCATCTTAATTCTTGGACTTTCCTCTGGCTCAGCCCATGTACTTCCCTCCAGTATAGACCATGGACTTCCCTCCAGTATAGACCATGAAGTTCCCTCCATCTTAATTCATGGACTTTCCTCCGGCTCAGCCCATGGACTTCCCTCCAGTACAGACCATGAAGTTCCCTCCATCTCAATTCATGGACTTTCCTCCGGCTCAGTCCATGGATTTCCCTCCAGTCGAGCGGCCGCGGTTTAGGAGTAAAGGTCTGCGGGATGCGGCAGCTGCAGCCAGGCAGCTGTTCGGCCCCTTCCTATCAATCACCCGGAGATTTCCCTGTAATGTGCTGAACTTTGATAAATCACTCCACTGATTATCGTCCCCAGGAGACTCTTCGTTTCGCCCATAAATGCCTCACTTCATTTCGGCACCTACCAACGCAAGAGCACCTCTTCTGATATCATTGGCATTTCAAAACGCTGAGATCGCCATGCGTAGCAATATCTCGTTTTGATACAATTTGAAACAATTTATTACCACAAGTGTTACATCATTTAAAGATATTACAAGCATGGATTTCTTATACTATTATAATGGACAGTTTTTATACATAGCTACTTGTGGGCCCGTATAAGTTCTATGACTTCTAGGGCATCATACGTTTTGATTATTATCAACTGAGATTCTACAGATATAGCGTGAAAAGCAATTGTCTTTCCGCTTTTTTGCCTTGTGGAGAGATTGCCAAAAACTGTGGGTACGTTCAAGGAACAAATGAAGACTTTATTGCGAATTTATCTACAAAGAAATCAAATACAGTACAGTTAATTAGGTTCCGATTTAGCGTAGTTACTAAAGTTTGGACTTATTGCTTCTCGCTTTATTTTAGGTGTTCCTTTGCCATGATCTGTTCACGATGTTGAGTTATCGGACAGAAGTGCACGAACGACCACGAAATTTAGCGGGATAGATACTGTATGCTCTAATCTAGTTGTACTTATCCTGGAAGTAGTTATATCCCCAACAATTAGTTAATTAGCTTAATTTATACTATGGGTGCATATTAAACAAGAAACCATGGGACAGAAGAGAACGACTAGCATTATAGGTTGCTAAACCCAGATAAAATCAAGATTCCATTCGATGATCGATGAAGATTTTCGAATTGCAGCGCGGTAATATTTTGCGTTATAGAGACTATAAACTGATTGAACAATTTACTGCTAAAGAGTGCTACCCTATTAAGCGTCAATATTTCATAAAGTAACGTTAACTTGACAGAAAGTTTTCGTTGCACATAAATTAATCTAATTGAACAATTCAACGTAAATAAACTGTCACTTGAAGTTGTGCTTTCACGTGGAAAAAAACGTAGTTGCTATTGTAGAAGTCCGTGGACTAAGCGATCTCGTGAGCAATTCCTATTGGCATTGAATTGTATCTTTACGTGTGCACAAATCAATTACGTCCATAAAAGAATAATGAAGGTAGCAGGCCATCTGGTTGCAAAAAATACGAGGATATTTCATAGGACTGGACAGATACGTTCTCTGGTATGGACGAACAAGGCAGAAAGACGCCATCAGGCAATCGATCTCAATACGACCTTCCATTTTCATTCCGCTCTCCAAAAACGTATGGAAAACAAAGCTTACGGTCTCGCCAAACGTAGAGCTTCAATTTTGAAGACTTAATTCGGGGGAGTGAGTATCAGCGGGGCTGGAAGCAACCCCCCCGGTAAGGCCCCGCAAGCTCGACCGCGGAGGCATTTCTTAATCTCTCCCCCTGCGCTCGGTCGTCAGCAAAAATGTTGGGACCAGAAGAAAAGAACTGTCCAGAGGCAGCAGGGGGAGATAAGGTGCTGAGAAACGCGTCCTACAACCGCTCCCTTCTGCACCAATTGCCAACGCATCAACATTCATGGTAGTGTGGAACGCGTGGCAGACGTGCCCACTGGCTTACTTGTGAACCTGGCTTAGAAATTCAAAAATAAGAAGAGATTGCTCAATTACGAAGTAAGTATAAGTTTAAAATTTCTTCTCCAAAAATGCCTATTTAAATAAATGAATACGTCTACCGGAAAGGTACAGAAATTTGAGTCCATGAAGTTCTTTTGCAAACCATTGCTTTGCTCAAGAAGAGTATCAAAAATATATCATTTTTCATTAGCGTTTATATGAAAGTTAAGAATCGTTACGGGAATTCGCTTGAGTCTTCATTTTCTGAAGCTGGTTAAAGATTATTTTAGGTATTAGAGAATCGAATATCCGTTTATCGCCATTTGAACCCAGTTGGACGAATGAATTTTCTGTCTTTCTGACTGATAATATTGGCGCCCCAGTACACTGCCTAGAGTATCGTGCTACTGCTCTGTTCAAACTGCAATGCTTTCGGCTAAATTAATTCAAAATGGTATACCTCGTCTCAATTGAAGTTAAAGATTTTTTTGGAACAGCATACTCGTATGTAAACCATCTCTTGAAAATGACGACATTGGCTGCTGGTATGTCGACACATATATCGACATGTTCCCAACAGTGAGCTAACAGTACCATTTTAATCTAGCGCTAAATAATTATAAAATCAAAATTTCTGGGAAGACTGAACTGCAACGTTTTTAATATTGGGACATCTAACAGTACTCGTATTATCGAATTTCGGTGTTATATTTCTGGTATATTTTTATCCGTATGAGAACTGAAAGAAATAAAATGAGCTGTTTCTTGCCAAGAGACAAATCATTTAACAAGGAACTTTTTCTCATGAGAGCATAATTTCTTTGATTTGAAAGCACTCTGACACGCCGAGTGGGCATCCGCCGTCGCAATTTTGGTGTTCGTTGAGAATTTCGAGGATACTTGAAAAAAAATCATGAAGCGGATTCTCGTACATGCAGTATTCGCTAGGGCTTCTCACCGCACATCAAGATTGCAAAGACCTACGTCGTAGTTTGACTTTACCAACGGTAAAATAGATAGCTACTGCAGCTGTGCTAGTAACTGACTTTGCAGCAATTGACTAAGTTCTCTAATACTTTATCTAAGTTGTTCTTTCACCTGGAACAAAAAATCTCTCGGAATCTATCATAACAGCGTGAAAAGGACTAACTGGGCAGCAGCGATAAAGTGCGTTAGTAAAAAACAAGTACGTCGTTGCGACATACAGAATGAGAACGTTTCGCTTTGTCAGAACTTATTTTAGTACCTGCCGTTACACGTTTATATTGCTACCCAGAAGTTAGGGCATGGCCTCGCTAGTTTTTAAAATACGGATTTTGCTTAACAACTATGGTGAGCTCAAAGAATGGGTACATATATATAGTCGCGAATGCTTGCTTTTATTTTTGAGTTACATAGTTGTGCTCTTTTCCAATATTTTTACATTTGTATTTTAAGGCATAATTCGGTTCTTCATTTAGTTTACAAACTTCAACGCAGTATGTCTGTGAGCAACGTAGAGGGAAATGTTAAATAAATGTTGGAAAATTTTATGCTGTTAATAAGTAGAATAATGTTTTAAAATTAGACATAATTTGTATTTTATCAGTCATATCTGCCTTCGACCACGCATCAGATGTTTTTTAAAGCTTTGATTGAAAATTGGGATAGTTATACATATTACGTCGACGTTCACACAGATGCAGTTTTTTATTTGAACATGATGCAATTTGAACTGCACTTGCGCTTACTGTGTAATTACTAAGTGTCATTAGACCATGCATTAGAGTAAATATCTAGCCAGGTAACCGACAAAAATTTTGAAGCCCCAGAAAAAAATGATCCTGCTTGAAATCTCCGACGAATATTATTATAGATGAAACTTTTGAGCAATGCGGCTGGAAAGTCTAAGAAACATTTTCAACTACCAAAAAGAATTTTACAACGGGAATTACAAAATATTTTTGGCACGACCGAGACGAGGATGGAAGTAAGACGCCAGGGAGCGGAGGCATGCGAGCGTGTGTGGGGAGCAGCGGTGGGTAATATGGAAAAGGAGGGCGCGTTCAATAGAGCCAAGGAGGAGGAAGAGGGGGCAAGGAGTCGCTTCAATAGAAACCCTCAATAGCTGTCAAGGGGCAGAGGGGGCGGGGTAGGCAACTGCCACCACGAGACTCACAATAAAGACGGAGGAAGGACATGAAGAGAAAGAGAGCAACTACACGCCAAGGTTTGCTTGCTTGCTGTTTGTAAATGCAGGATAAAGAAGAAGTACACGGCCCTGCAGGCTGGCCATGCCACCGCGGTGTAGGCTATCTATGCGGAAGACGGGATCATACTTCCTCGTCTGCCCATCAACCAAAAAATCGCACTGCGGTGCGATTTAAAATAAATAATATAAATAGAAACACTAATAATAATTTGAACAAGGGGGCTTAGCAAAGATTAGAAAACACGATAAATGCCTACAAGCAGGTGGGAATAGTTCGAGCACGGCCACACGAATACGAGGAGAGAAGTTAGAAATTTATTTGTAGTGCGTATTCTTTTTAGTTCCTGGAGTCTACGTTCCGTGTTTTGGTAAACCCTTTTGGGAGACGTTATTTATTGTAAACTGAGTGCAGCGGAATGCCACTAAGTTATAAATACCCATATATATAGAGCAATGATACTCTTCCTCGTAACTAAGCTAGAGAATTATCCTTTTTGTTGGAGAGTTTAATAATTAAATGCACGATCTGTGATTGCATCACAGTCATTTTCTGTGACAGGCATGTAGAAAAACGTTAACCAAATTCATAGTCGCATATTTTGCTCATGTTTGCAGAATAACGTTTAGGAAAAGTGTGTCTTAAATTTTCATGGACATTTTTCGACAATAAAGTATACACACCCTGCATACTTCTTTCTGAAACTCGCATATTATTATCTACACGTTAGATTTTTCTCAATTTTTCTGTAAACAGTGAACTCCGTCAAAATTAAATAATAAAATAGCTTCCTAAATTTTTGAAATCATTAGGCGGCATGCGCTCATTTATTTTGATTTCGAGGAGAAAAGGTGATATATTAAAAACACTTCAAAAAAGCGAATGTGCCTGCGAGGGAATCATGGAATCATGGAAAATATATATTTAATACGATTTCTCATAAAATATTTGCAATTAGATAATAATAACAAGTTAAATATTTAATTCAGAAGTGCCATGCGATTTTTTCTTCGAAACTGCAGACATATTTCAACAATTATTTACGAACTCTTTACCATCGTCTTGGTTTTACCGATCAATCAAGCAGAAAATTAGAGACCACCTTTTTACTGTCATTATAGACGTCGCCAAACTACAAGTCTCTCTTGTTTATTGAAGTTCAGTCTCAGTTATCATTAACTCAAAAATTTACACAATCTTTTCCAGAAAATATAATTCTTAAATTGAGCTTTCCACGATGAAGAAGTATCATGAAGAAGCATCAAAACATGTAAATATATTAAGGATATGAAAAATAAATATATTTTAAATGTGTTGCAAATAAACACGACGACCAACTGTCAAGGCTTTGCAATATATATATAAAAAATCGAATCCAGTGTCCAGATTCGCATGATCCTAGGAATTTGTTTAGATGCAAAGTTCAGCAGTTTGGTCGAGAGTGATTAGGAGGCACAAGGACACAGCAAATTTCATCTGTGAATCATGAATAAAACAAATCGTCGTATGCTAATTGAATAAAATATATAGTTTCTATGTCACAGAAAGTACATTATGGATTACCTGTTATAGCTCGGAAAGTAACTCAGTAGCACGATTCTACGCTATTAATATTCTTACATTTGATGTAAAGTGCACGTTCGACCGCGCTTCATATGTTTGGAGACACAAAATATTTCATTAGCGTGTTTACGTGCATGCCATAATGTATGTAAAAATTTTAGACGAGGCTGGCTACGAAATCGTTCCTCTGATGTAATTATGCACAATATTGCAGTGTGGTTTGTAGGATTTACAGCTCGGATTTACCGAGTATTGCAGACCGATACAAAGTGAAGGTTTTTACTATTTTTCTCTACTCCGTTGTTATGGTAGTACAGAGATGCACTACTTTCGAATCCATCTGGGCGATAACTAATATGCTGAGATGAAGAGCGAAAATCAACATCAGTCGTGCATCATGCAAGTGCATCACGCACAAAATATTTCAAATAAACCCTCACTTCAACAGCTTTTGCTTTTCTGTGGTTGCGCATTCTAGGAAGTAAAATTCACTGCATTTCTCGTATAGTTACGCATCATAAATATTTAGAGCTTTAATAGTTTAATCCATGGCATCCGTTACGTGTTTTGCATGCATCTTATTGACCCACTAACTTGCTATGAAATCTGAGGAGTGCGCCAGGGTACAGACACTACTTCCAATGTCGTAAGCTGGTAGAAAAATCGCTATGCGGTTTCGCAATTTTCAAGTATATTGGTTAGTAATGTTTAAATTTATGAATGCTTGAATGGAATTTTGTCAGACTTTAGGATTTGCTACATGTTGAGAAATATAAGTTCATAAAATAATATTCCCGTGCTGTTTACACCTCGAGCAAAACCGATGAATCGGTGCTAAACGCTTTCAGCTATACTAAGGTCTAAGTGAGATCTAAACAAATTTGTGAGAAAAGGCATGAAAAGTTTAAGTGCCAGCATAATCAGTGGCACTGTTGTTAACAGTGATTCAATTGCAGAATATTTTTGAGGATATAATGCATCACAATATTGAATGATCAATTCTGAGAAATTGAGAATAGCAAACGACACGAATTCAGAAAGTTGCACTCAAAAACACTCGTTCATTGGCGGCGGCGCGCATGCAAAACGATTACCTGCAATTATCTACATGCACAGAACGCACGTTGCAGTCAGGCAGACACTGCTGAGCTGTAGGTATGCATAAGCCATCGGCTAGTCATATTTTCACGGAGCTTGCATGTGAAGAAATGGATCATTTGTTACTGATATTTCTTCCAATTATTCATTCTACTTTTCATCTTGTTGATGCAAGAAGATAGCGCATGAAGACTACATCGAATTAAGAAAACCTAATTTTCTATATAAAATGAATGTAATGCAAAGCTTACACATTATTTATTTTCTGCTCCATGTTTGCAGTAGAATCATAATACACCAAGAAAGCTTCAATGCAGGTTATGTGTTTCAAATATTTCGAAAAATCGACATATTAACACGACACTTTAAAAATGCCTAAAATGAATTCTAAACCGTGTGAAATCATAGAAAAACTCATCTCAACGGTGCTCAAACTCTATACAGGAAAAACTCTGCATTACGTCTGCCCGTGCAACTAGTACAGAGTGCATAACTATGAAATACTCCGAAGGAAAAATCCGTACCTAACGTATAAAAATTAATGGGCCAATTCCCGAGGATTTGTGATATGAACAGCATTTCGGGGAAGAAATTATGTTTGATCTATATGTGCCAACGTGAAAATCAGAGTTTTAGTTTCTCTGCTATTGTAATTACAGTATGCGTTCGCAGATTTTCGTTTGTAAGAATATTTTTTTTGAGACCTTAACGACTCAAAATAACTTCACGATACGATTAGTGGCTCGGATCTAAACAAAAACACATATGTCGTACAAAAACTGGACAATATGCTGTCTCCTTAAAATTAAAAACGCTATAAATTTACGAGTTTGCTGCGAAAGGTTTTATCCGAACACCTCATCTGAGGAATACCTTGCTGACAAACACAGTTTGAAATTTGTGATTTCGATTTTGCGCCTTGCGCAACGTGTACTTGCTGTGTAAAGTATTTTCTGTAAAGATTGGTATTCTCTGTGTAAAGATTTCAACTTAAAAACATGTCCCAATGTATCGTTTACAACAAAATTGTTCGTTGTCTTAGCAAAATCAAAAGAATGCCTTAAAAATACCGTGCTCACCTTATGGTCTTACAATAGTAATGCCTGTCGTATACGGGTATCATAACATAAAATCCTTGTTCCACATGTTGGAATTCTTAAGAAGACCAAAAATAATTAGTTAGCACCAGCTAATCGCAGAACAAGCGTCCAACTTGTAAGGGAATCTAGATTCAATTTTTTCATGCCAAATATGCAAACTAAAAGAACAAAGACATATGTTCTTTTTGCTTTTGTGTTTTGATCTCTGGTTTTCCTTAATACATAATTACATAGTCGGACAAGATTTTTTCAAGGTAACGACTGGCTCTACTCCACAAAAATTTTCGGAAAGTGCTATTGTTTCAATTTTAACTAGAGGTACAGCATGGCAAGAACGGATTAGATCATTGAAAGTTCTGCAAAAACGTGTCCGAGTTGGTTTGAAACTTCAGGGAACAAGTATTGCTCGAAAATACAAAGTAAATACGTGCACTCACGACAGCTATTCGCGGTGCTGGTTCCACAGTATTACAATGTTTTACTCTTGCTTATTTTATTTTGGCCATGAAGAAGAAGCGATGAAGTTCTATTCAAAAATTCTTCCACCGTTACGCTAAGCTAAACAAACATGAAACTGCCAATATAAATTTAATGCTCGTTATGGTGAAGTCAGCACGTAAAACACTTAAATCACTCCGTTCTGTTCTTAGTTAATTAGAACTTCGATCAGATAACACACTGACGAATGAGAGCAACAATTTCTGAACAAAAAAGAACCACGCTTATAAACGTCACACATAAACCCTGTTTGCATAATTTTAATGGTGCAAATGAATGCGAAAACTTTGGTACATCGTCACATAGAAGGCCATCTGTGCGAGCGGCGTTCGCCCAAAATCTTGACACGATACGGTCTTCAATTATCCATTTGTTCACATACCGAGAAAGCTGTTGACTTTTCTGGGCAATTTGTACCTCCCCTCGTCTCAATTATCCTCAGGTTACCCTCGGCGGTAGAGCTGTTTACCCTCGAGTCCCCTCCCAAGACTTATTATTAAATTAATGTGCTAAGTTAGAAGGGCGTTCTCAAATAAACGAGACATCGAGTGGAAACCGTCCGGCGTCGCAGCGCCCTCTCGAGAGCTCTTGTAGCACCGACGCTCCCACCGACGAAAACGTCGTTGGATAGAGCTCCCTACAGCAAAAAAGTGCATCCACCTAGAAAAATAACGGGCCTTCACATTTATTGTATATTCTGGATTGCGAGGTGAAAAACTGGCATTAGTTGCAATCATACTTCAAGTCTTATAATCACAATTTATTATGCTGATCGTTAACGCACTGCTTGTTTCTCACATTCATTTATAATTTTACCTAGAAAAAACGTATGCAAACAAGACAGCTTTGAAGTTACTTATTTCGAGTCTAGTTTAGATCTTGATTGATTCAGATCAGAGAAATGAACCACTGTTAAATTTGACATTTCCCACTCAGCGCTGCTGATGTTTTGGTGATTGTGCCAATTGAGGATCTCTAATTGCAACTATAATGAACAGCTGGCTAATACGATGAGATATATATATGTAAAAGATGCTCGACTATAGCATACAACATCAAACAATATGTTGGCTTAGCAAAAGGGAATTCATCACTTCAAATACGTTTATTTTATTCCTTATAAGCTATGGAGTTCATATCAATTAAACAGGCCTTCAAATTCAGTTATCCATTGTGTTTCCTATGACTACTCCTGCACTGAATAATCTAAAGAAAAAGTGACTTTGATAGTATATGTACACAAAAAGCAGTAAAGTTACTTACAGTCGTAAAGTAGAAAGTTATACTGTCGTGACGAAATGGAAGAAATGTACATATCCAGCGGGATCCCCGCGATTATAAAAAATAACCGTTATGTATTGATATATTTATACATATATATAATTTTTAGTCTGTAACACTTTTCACGTGCCACCGTAGAGAGCATCACTGCAAGCGGCGCTGATATGCGGCAGTGTCGTAGATAGAATACTGAATATCGTATCGGAAATTAGTGTAATCTTAAGGAAGCTAAATTTCTTACTTAATAGAATATGACAGGATAAAATTTTGATTATTTTAGTTTGCTTATGAAAATTTGACTTCAACGCTTATTCAATAGAATGGGACATAGCAGTAATTAGTTCATATAGTTTGGTTATGAATTGCTTACTTCAAAGGATATAATGAAGAGCAGCGTCGCTAAAAACATCCATTCATCTTAAGAATAAATTATGGTAAATCCTGCCATATTTGTTGAGGCGCGTATACAAATATTTAAAGAACACGTGAATCAACTTGGCAGCGCTAATGTAAATGTTGGATTCAATTTAGACAAATTAAGGTTGAATTTCATGTGTTTTTTTATCGGGATTGGTATCAGACTTGTGGCATAACTGATTTGAAAGGAAAAAAAGTCACTAACTAAATTTGTTTACTGGGGTTTTAAAAAATTTTTGGCGATGAATTGATCTCGTACCATTTGATTGATCTTAATAAGTATCTTTATTTCACTTTAAACTAATATAATAATAGGAATTGCTCTTGATGTTTTATTTATCATTAGTCAAAACAGCCTAAATAGCTTAAAATTCGAATGCCAACAATTTAGGTAGAGTTACAATCAATACTCTATGTATTCCTTTTTACACAAAGTACAGGCTTTTGCTGATTAATTAATATATTCTAAATAAGCACTATGAGAATTCAAACAATGAAAACTCATTTGAATTGTTTATTCATAGGTACGACATCGAAAAACAGAATTTTAGGTTAGGATTTTTTCTCAGCACTGTAAAAGATGCGTATCTAGTAATTACTGAAACTAATTTACAGTATTCGCAAGAGTCTCGCGTTCGCAGGGGTAATTTTGGATATTGATTGACTCGTGGTTAGAATCTTTAGTTTGAGCGTTTCTTTACTGGAAAATGATGGTGCAATCTAGTTCATATCACAAGTACGAAGGTACTACAACCTTATGCGGTACAAAGATTTCGCTGTCAGAGCAAGGTGCCACGAGCTTAATTCAAGGTTTCACGTAATTTTAGAAGTTTTGGACGTCGCTGCTGAGTATTCGGAAATACCAGCAGGAATTATGCCAGCAGTTTCTTTCAAATTCTATTTTCCGTTTCTTGGTGAAAATACTGGTTAGAATAAATTACGAATTCATGCTAGACCAGAAATGTTTTTAAGAGTTACCAAGAAAAATGCACAATATAAGCCTCCTGAACATCATACATATTCTAACAAATGGGAGGTTTGAAAATTCATTGTGATTGTGAAGTATTTACTGGAAAAGTATCAATTTTGAAATAAGCTAAGAAACTATTTTCGATGTTCTTAACATTTTTATAAGGTATGAAGACAACTGGACTTTGAATTGGATATATTGTACAGTCTAATTTCTCTAATCTCTAATTTTTCTTATCTTGGTCACTATCGTAAACGCGCTACGAAATAAAGGATCTGAGCACTAAAATGTTGTGGTCACAAAAAACAGCGTTCCTGCGGCATAAAATTTCCGATGAGAAAAATACGTTTAGTTATGCGCAATAAATTCTTAATTAGAAATACGAAGTTTAAAAGCACGCTCGTTCTCTTTTTGTTCAGAAATTACAGTTTACTTACCTGTAAGTTTTTACCTATCGATTCCACTAATAGATTTTATCACCTTCGCTTGCTTAATTATCGCCACAACATATTTTTAGCACTGTGAACAGTATACAGTCTCCTGAGTTTAGAATTAGTGATCAATATGGTTAGACAATCGTATAAATTTTATCACTATCATAGTGAATTTTTCGAATCAGGCACATATGCCATATATCAAGAAGCTAATTGTACAATACCTCCATTACAGGGCTTCATTACGTCTGATAGCACCCTAGTCGTAAGTAGTGTGTGATGCAGATCAACACGCACAAATACTTCAATAAATCACGCCCAATATCTTTGCGATAATGGCTGCATGAATAACTTGAACACGAACGAATACTTGACAAATCATTCTAGACACTTACATAGCGACTGCTGAATGCTAAGCATCTACAGATACAAGTACTTCTTATACCATCCTAACGAGCGTAATAACAAGTTGTGTACGAAAAATAACGGAGTGTAACGGAGTTGTGTACGGAGTACTTCATTAATTCATGCGCTGTACCCTCAGAATAATTAGCAAACGATAAGACGACCGTCGAGCGCAGAGGTCCATGGCGCCGTCATGTTATGGTGTCCTCGAGGTACTCGACGGCCGCGGGCTCCTCCTGCGTGTCCAATCCCCCACACCGCACTGTCACTCGCGCCAAAAATCACAACCATCGTTTGACAATGGCTTGCTCTCGTGCCGGCATACGAGGCCTCCAAAAAACTCTCATAAGGTTTTATTGCGTTAATAAAATAGCAGCGGATCATGCACGTGTTCACCAAACGACAATGATATTGCGCTGTCGATGTGACGAGTTTAGCTGGCAAAACGAACTCATAAAAGAGGATGGAAATTCACTCTTAGAAGTCGCATGAAAATCGGGATATTTTTGCAGTCGATATCGAACGTACGTCAGTGTTCCATGATGCTTTCTTACATGAGCATGAGAATTTTAAAAAATAGAAAATTATCTGCTCCGTCGACAACTTTTTTGTTAGATGAGGCTAAAGGATTTTTGAGTGCAGATTCGTAAAATGTGACGTAATTTCGACCTTAAAGCACAGAAAAAACTCTAGGCTGATGCTTTACCGACGAAAGGATGGCATCATGAACATAAATAATTATCACTTAATCAATTTTACCAACGTGCATTCAATGCAAACATCCTGAGAAATCGTCCCTGGCATAGGAACCTTGGGAGCAAAGAGAAGCGCCTGCTTGCGCTCGGAGCCCATCTAAAATTCAGCTCGTCACGGCTCCTCTTTGTCGGACTATCAATCGAGTAGTTCACACTAGGAAAGCGATTTTGGCCCTTCTTTTAGGCAGGCGCCTCATCCATCTCCATCATCGTCCCCGGACCCACCATCAGCTGTCAGCTGTCCCGCCGCCTCACCATCTCTGCTCATCACACGTAACACATCAACGTGGTCCCGCAGCTCTGGGATCTCGCACCTCGTAATAATGTGTTTAAACGCTTTGCCTGCCATCCAATGTTGCACTAAACAATCTGTGGAACCGGGGAGCTGTTGGACTACCTCGTAATTGATTCTTCCGCCTCAGCCCGTTTATCGTCAATAATTGTTATGTTGGATCCTGCCGGACACATTCTTTCATTTCACTGAATACGATCTTCCTTGATTTACTCCTGTGTGATACCATACAGATTAGAATGAAGCGATACAAGCGTACAACTTCATGCAGAATGCTTAAAATTTCCAAACTCTGCTAACTGGAAAAATTACTGAAATGAAATTTAACAAAATTGTCGTCAGGATATTACATCTGACTTTGGTAATGAAAAGACACCGGTCTTTGGTGCGTTACTAAGAATTGCTTTATATCGGTAAGGAAGATCACTATTCTAGTACAACTAGTATCAAAGACATACATTCAAGCATTTCGTTCTTCTTTTGTCTTCCTATAGAACAAATTAACAGGAGTTTCAAAATATCTTGTTTCTCGTACTAAGGGCATTATATAACTATCCTGATGAATTTTATCCAACTCTTAACATCGCGCATCTGTATAAGTGGGATATTTTCTTAATATTATGAGAATAAACATCGGATCAGTGAAAACATTATGAATCTTTATAAAAAGAACATCTAGAGTGTTATTAATATTTGTGAATACGATGGAAGAGAAACATAGATAAATCCTTCATTTTGGAAGTCTTAATCTATTCTTCAACCTTTAAAAGGTTATACGGAAACAGCGTAAAAAAAAAATTTAATAAAATGAATCACTTATTTTGTTACGAGGTAACGTAGGAGGTATTTCTTACTATGTAAACATCTCGAAAGGTGATTATTTTTGACCGATGCATCTAGTGTAAATATGTTCAGTGGGTTTGACTTTAGGGTACTGAGTATGTTTCGAATTGGTCATCTATATAGACACATAAACTAATCAATAATTTTTCAGTACCGTATACGTTAAGATACTGGTAACGTGAATAAATAAAATTACTTTACGCATAACAATAAATATATCTATGGCAAAGTCATGCAGAGAAAATGTCAACATGGAGCAAATTATATCGTCTTTTCAACATAGGTGTTCGAGTTAAGAGTTCAAGCGGGAACAAATGTTTTCGGTTTTGATGAGAGTGAATAGAATATTTATGCTACTTTTGGAAATGAAACGTTTATTTTTCTGTGTAACGTCGACAGTAAAGTGGTTATCGTTCCGCACAATGTTGCAGTAAAAAAACATTTATCATGGTGAAGTATTTTTACATAAAATTACGAGCTATTATTCTTAGTACATGCGAGTAACTCATATGATCTAATATTTAAGGTGAGGCTGATTATTTTATCGACTTATATCACACACATCAGTAAAAATTGCACTATACCTTAATGTGCATGACTGACCTATTCTGGCAGTTTAACACGGTATTCCTACGCATCAAGTGGTCAGAGCTTTCAGTAAATCATTAGTGCTGACTGGAAAACAATCCACGCCAAGTTTCAGTCATAAATTTAGGCGGTGGGCGCAAATTAGTTGTACCTTCATTACGAAGGAGAGCTCCCAGGCTGCCTTGGCGTGCGCGGCAGCAGCGATGGTCGGCAGCGCTGCCTCTGCTCAGCAGGAACTTCAACTCCGCCGCTACCGCGCGCCATCGCCGCTTCACATTCCTAACTTCGACAATTTTTTCGTTTCCGATCGCGTTTTTATTTCCAAAACTCCGTCTACGAATATGATATTTGCAACCACACATCGCTCGTTAATTTTCATACGAACTGCTGAAAAATCGAATTTGAGTCACAAAACCTTAGTTTCATGAGGCTCTGAGACAGGATTCCTGGGTCCAGTCACTCAATTTTAGTGCGACGCTCCCGTCAAGCCTAGTGTAAACAAGCCACTAGTGCGCTCAAGGGCCAAGTGAAAAAACAAACAATTATTGCTTCAGAGATTCCCACAAATCAGTGCTAGCAGATTTCATCTGTTTTTGATGTCTGACATTCACCCGACCTGGTGTTACACGTTAATAACTTGCGTACCAAGTTATTGACACGTGTATCTTTTCACCAAACAAGTACTAGTTGAGTCTGCAAGCACATCAAATCCGACTTGTTTAGACCTCGAAAAACGGTGAAAGATATGCACATCAACACTTTGATATTTTCTAGATTCAAATACATATCTTAATGTATAAATAGATATTCTTTCCGTACATCAAAATGAATAGATATTTTAACTTTTCGTAGAATGTTTTTATGCGATACGTCTTCGTTGTTTTCCCTCTTTCCTTACCAACTATGTGATATATATACGTAAACACAAATTTATGCATATAGAAAGGCCTTTGAATAAGTTAGCTATTCGCGCAAATGTATAATATTGGAAGACCACCTTTTGACGATTGTGAGTAACTTTTAATTTCAGGAGCAGGAGCGTCAAATTCCACTTAAACGCCTCTGTTACAAAAATAAATAAATAAATAAAATATGCTCTTGCAGTTTCAGGAAAATGCATATCAGCGAGGATTTTCTCAATAATTATAGAGAGTGTATTGATGCATAATGCACAATCGCTCACTTCGACGTAGTTGCCGAACACCATTTCGCTGCGTGGAAAATTATTCATCTTATTTTCTAACGTCTGCGAATGAAATTAGTCATCTCTTGACCCTTTGTTTACGTTTGGCATACACTACAGCGAACACACTTTTTATGTCATACTATATAAAAATAAAAAGTTTTATTACTGTGAGTGCCTTAACTAGGAACAACTAAAACGTGACATCACACCGAAACACTTACTGGAAAGTTGGGTAAGCAAGCAAATTGATTTGATAGAAGAAAACACAGATATCATAAAGGGAAAGGAGAAGAACATTGACTCTACAAGGCCAATAAAAGTTATAGGTGCAATGGAGTGTCCAAATCAGCGTTAATTCCTCGCAATCAGGCAACTAAAGCTAGATTGGATTACCATCTCATTGCCTTCCTGTTCCCATTGCGGGAAGTGCGAGACAAACGACACGCCCGAACACTTGAGAGAGTCAATCAATTCAGGATACAGACAAGTAGCTGATGCAAAAGCGTTAAAATCGCCACACCAAATAAAAATAAAAAGTGAGAGTTAAAATAGGCACACCAAGAAACGCAAATAACATATTTTGGTAACGACTTAGCCCAACGATAACCGTGAAAAACCCCTTCAGTGGGAGCTGATCTGTCTCACACTTCCACAAAGGAGGTCTGTCTTGAGAAGAAAATAAAGATAACAGGTATAATAAACATAAGAGATTATGCATTATCATTTTGAAATTGAAGGTATCTCACAAATAAGAGATTTTAGTCGATTACTAGTCACGAATAGGGACATTGGTTCTCATAATATTTTATGACCATAATCTGAAGTGAATCTAGGGTCACTATTAATAATATGAGCCCAATTGTGACTGAGGAGATGAGAAGGGTTGCTTGCCACGGAGGGGTGTCTCATGGCTAGGGTTCGGGCTATACCTGTACTTGTAGTCTGGATGTTCCTTCATGTGAACAGCTCGCAGTCTCTTCGCCTCGTCGATGAAAGGCCGTTTTTCTGATTCTGTTAATAATTTCCACTCAGCGCCCAGACGTTTGGAAATTTCAGAATTGTGCATCTTCGGGTTCTCCTGAGCCATTTTACGTCTCTGTCCTCTCGACCAAACCATAAAGGCGTTCATAGGCCGTTTGACTCGTTCTGCAGCAGCATTTGCAGCAGCACTCTTGCTGTTAGAGTTGTTTGAAGTGTTGTTAGGGGTTCCATTGTTGTTATTGTTAGAGTTATTATTGTTAGTACTATTGTTGTTGTTGTTATTAGAGCTGGGTACGTGAGTTTGTGGAGGAGAGTGAGAACTCATGCTGCCTACGCTGCCAAGGGAAGGCGGTGGAGAATGTAACGCAGATGTGAGAGAAGAATTAAGGGCCGTAAGCGACTGATGCGTCACATGGTGAGACAACGAGTGGTTGTGAGCGTGTGAATGGTTGTGTGTTATGGACGTGTGGTGATTATGTGAGAGTGAGTGTGAAGAGTGCGGGGGTATGTGCGACGTGTGCAAAGCACTCGTCTTCAACTCGGAAGGATCGAGCGTTAGCATGGCTGCGGGCTTAAGAGCTGCGCTGCTGTAGTAATCCAGGGTGTCGGTGACAAGGCGAGCTGCCGAGACGGGCAGATCTACGCAGCACGGAGAAAAGAATCAACTGGCTGGTCCTGCTGATAGTGCTTTGGATCACGAGCAGCGAACGTCGGTAAGACGCTGCACAGCCGGCACCTGCAAGGCTCACGTTACGAAAAATCAAGAACAAATCTACAACTTTGGTCTCGCATGACTTATACGTTCTAACTTGAAGCTGGGGCGTTTGTTAGAATATTTTACAGACGAACAAAAGAACACTTTTGACCGAATGCTATGAATATCACAGTTAATTCACTTCACTAATGGTTATATTTCACCATCAGATATCTTGCTCTAGCACTTGTTTCCTCACTACTACACTATTGACTGAATAGTGAATCGGGGCAGCTAGGTCACTATAATGGCATAACAGAGCAGGCTCTATGCACGTCCGTTCACTGTGAAAGCCGTCTATTATTTACCTTTAATTTGGCTCAAGCTAGTGCTGCGATATCGATTGAGCGAAGCCCCGCCTGTGCGGAGGCTGGCCAACCACGGCGGACCCCAGCAGCCACAGAACCTCCTCCGCAACAAGCGCCGCCAATGCTGGGGTTGGCGGACCAGCGCCATGCCACAAGGCGGGGGCAAGGCATTTTTGTGCACCACCAGAAGTACTTGAACAAAATATCACAACGGCAGACGAGACGTGAACCTTGCCAAGATACACCCAGCTGAACACTTCAGCAAAATTTACATCAACGAGCCTATATATCCACTTGGACTTGAAAAATTCCTGCCGTTGCGTTTCAGACAGTTTTATGTTTATGACATTAGCCCCCATTTCCACACTTGACTTAACGAGCAGCGTCGATCGCATGCGTTCATTGGATAACTAAAGCACGAACAAACCAAACGCGTGTCCATATGCTCAGCAAAAATGCTTAATGCTAGGAAATGGTTAGCGACACTGACATCTTCAAGACATATAGAAGTCGACGGAATTTGAACGAACGAATTTAACATGATAGGCTTTCATGATTGCAGCGATGGAAAAATGAAATTAATGCACAATGTCCGGCATTGAGATTTAAAAGCTTGTACAAAGATATAAATGGAACACAACAGTATGTGAATATTTGCTTCACAACACAACCGCATTAGAATTTTCGTATATGCTTTTCATTTAGTTTCCATTAAAACCACGTTTTGAACTTACAATCGATGGCAAATAGCATCCACGCTAGTAAACGAACTTTAGCGTGCAATCTAGGTGCCTTCCTCATGATTCAGTGAACTTAACGAGAACAATTTATGCTCTCAAACAATGATTCGTAACCGTAGGTGTCCGAAGCCGCTCCTTTA
>VOMN01047268.1:0-31252 GCA_014899125.1 Orchestia grillus | reverse complement strand
TGTAGTGGGTACGCTGTGTAGTGGGGTGCGCTGTGTAGTGGGTACGCTGTGTCGTGGGTACGCTGTGTAGTGGGTACGCTGTGCAGTGGGGGCGCTGTGTAGTGGGCACACCCTGAAAGGGTACACCGTGAAGGGGGTGCACCATGCATTGAACACACTTCATAGAAGGGCAAAGCATTTTACCCAAATCACTTCATGTACTCCCAAATCCTCTAGTTTTATGTGCGGGTGCAAAGATTTATTAGGCGTATCTCTGTCGTTTTTCTGCATACAAAATATCCTTAAAATAAACTCGTTTCTCTTCTCACTATTCCCATGGAATTTTTTTTGAAAATTTTCTATAAACTGACTCACGTAGAGAATAAACTTACATCTCTTTTTATGATACCCTAGTTTCAAAGTTATAATATTCCGTAAGCAGAATTAATTTGAGAATCTTTTCCAACTCTTCCGTTTTCTCAAAGTTGTTCAAGTATCCCATTTAAGGAATGCAAATTAGAGAATCTCACACCGCTCATGAGTGCCGACAAAACCTCTTCTTTAACATGAACTCTTCTGTGACGGCCATTTAATTCTCTCCGTAGGCGATAAAATCGTCCGCTGGGCGTGGAGAAGAACGGTACCTCGTTTATCCTAATATTCGTTAATGAAATTCAAACAACGCGACTCGGGTGGGGTTGGTGAAGAGAGAGCTCCATGTTTGACATCCTCAAATGGACATAAGAGGCTGCTGTTCAATGGTAGTTTTTGCCATTGCCAAGGCTTGTAGAAAATCGATGTACGTATCGTGTATCTTTTACACCTTTTTCCTAGCGTTCAGCTTTTCCAAACGAGCTTAATAGTTTGAGAGTGCAGGGAAATGTTTCTGCCCTTAATGAACTCTTTTCTTTTATCAATTTTTCTTTCCTTAACGAGTGACCATTGACACCATAACTGTTCGAAACAAATGTCAGTAGATCTGTAAGTTAAAAAATCGATCATCATTCTCAACCATGGAGTATGAAAAATTAAGTCCCATTTGGAGATGGATTCCCAAGAACGTTAGTGGGAGGGTCCCTATTAAGCGATTTGAAAAGCTCTGCGCATCAGTTGAAACAAGAATGACTAGACAAACGTTCTCTTAAAAAGCAGTTAGCAGGTTCTTATAAATATAATCACCGTCTTAAGATGTACGCATAATACTATGAATATGTTTTATTGACTAGTAAATACAACGCCAATTTTAGTGATCTGTGTTCTATAACATCCGACAAACTGAAGGTGAACTCTTCCTGAAATGATGTCAAAATACACACCTCATGAATTAGCCTGACATATTTCGTGCTTTTTCGATACACTTGGAAGTCATAAGTTAACAGCTCTAAGTTAGAACGTAGGGTCCAATTCTAAGTTGATGATTTGGGTCCAACTCTTAGCTAAAGACTTGGGATCCAACTCTAAGTTAACACTTAGGGCCCAACTCAGTGTAATCTGACTCCCTCTCTGACCCTGGACCCCATGCAAGCTAATTTACGGTTCGTTACATTGATGAAACATAGTTCCAAAGGCCACCAGCAAAATCAACATTTACTGAGAAATGAGATGTCATTGCACCTGAAGGGTGCTCATTGCCGTAGTTTTGACATTGTAGGATACACTGGTATATTTAGTATTATATCTTCTATGCACACAATAATATTTAGGGATCTTTTCGTCCATACTCACATGTAATCCACTTCAAGCCTTCATCTGCTTCTGTGTTAATAGGGATTAAAAACGAGAGTTTGCTGTTGAGCCACTTAGTAGCAACAGAAATATGTTTCTGTTGAAATTCAAAATGTTGCGTAAATTTCATTGTTCTAACATTGCAATAAAATTGCAAAATTTGAACTCAGCCGTTGGGGTAAATGCATGAATACTTTAAACATTAAACTACGAGTGTATCCACTCACTAAAATAAATATATGGGAATTTTTAGGAACATGATGAAGCAATGAGGTGTTTGACAACCAGGAGAAATCGACATTATGCGACTCGGGGTATTTTTTGACTGACTAAACAACGTTTCAAAAACCTTCGCTTGTCTTTGAACGTCTCGACATGAGGTGAAAAAGACTACATAACAGCGCCCCTGGGCTGGGACCCGAAGGAACCTGGCGGTGATGCAGCGTTCCAGGCTGCTGTGGTCACTCTTATGTCGTCAGAAGAATGTAGTGTTCGTCAAAACGGACGTGCATGTACGTAGCGAGTGCGGTGGTGACTGAAATGGATAAAGATCTGGAAAGTTTATTAGAAGTTTTACGTTCAATCTAAAGGAAAAATAATCGCATTGTATGTCGATGAGTTAACGGCTTTTTCGCCTCATTTTCACGAGGTCTGAGCCGTCTGTGGCGAACGAGTCCGGGTTGTTAGGTTCTTCTGTACTTTGCTGCACAAAGCGTCATTTGATTGGCTGAAGCCTTTGCTAATCAGCAATCACGAGTGAAACAATGCCTCAGTTTCTAACAACAGTCGTACTGCAAATTTACGGTCATAACTTGTCTGAAAAATAAGGACCTGCTGTTTTCATACAGCCTTAAGATAATTTTGCAGTTAGGACTTTTAATCTGAACAAGTGGAAACTCGCGTTTTGTCTTCACACTGTTTCGCACATGTACTAATTTCCCACATGATTAAAAGTTTTCATGACTTTTCAAAACTGCAAGCTATATAAGGCCTCTACATGCATTTATATTCAGCGATGCAATGAATATAAATTTAATAAACAGGCCTCCTGCCCACGCTCAAACTCGCAGCGTCAGACTTTCTCTTCATTAATAATAACCAAAACGCTGACCAAAAATATCCCTTTCATTTTAAAGCCCAAAATTACATTTTGAGCCCAGAATTCTGGGATCATTTATTCAAAATCGTGGCAAGATAGCCGGTAAAGGGCCGTGAAAAGCCAATACATGTCTTAGACATGGATAAATTGAGCGCCTGCAACGGCTAGGATTGATGCTCGCGGGTGGAATTATCTGTTGAGGAATTCGGCAAACTTGGCGTGGCGGCCCCGGGGGCGGATTATGTCTCGAGAAACTCAGCATCCAGCGCGTGGACGAAATAATTCTAAAAGAATCATTCGCAGCGAGACAAAATTTTGTTTTAAAACTTTCGGTTTGCGCTTCGTAGTAGCGTTTTCGTAGTATTCATAGCACGAACTTCCTTGCTGCACTCAAGTACTTCTACTATTCTGTGGAGTGACTCCGGGTGCCCGAACGCCGTAAGGGTAATTGTCCGGCGAAGAAGGAGGCTCAGCTTCTCGACGTCGTCTTGGGCTGAGACTCGGCTCCCAACGCTTGCCAAAGATCGGTCTGTGCAAATGATGTGATATGCACATCGGTGAGTTGAAAACACGGCGATAGTGTGGGTAAATGTCTTACAAAATTTGATGTAGCCCAAAAATAAACTCGAACTCGTGAAAGAAATTCCAAAGAGATTGTATTTTTTGTCTTTCTACGCTCTCGGGGAATACGGATTCTTGAGCACTTCTTATATCAATAGAGATTTATTGAAAAAATTGGAGCAGTATGGCATGGGCCATACTAGTGTGCCGCCTGCTAGGAATGTAGGGATTCATCTTTCTTTTCGAATAGAAGCATTCCAGCCGGGATCGAACCCGGGACCTTCTGAGTAAGACGGAAGGTCGCTACCGTTGAGCCTTTTCTTTCTTGCAGACAAGTGTATTAACATTAGCCAACATTGCTGCCTGAGTAGCAGTACTGACGGCTTCTGAGGAAAACTGCAGCAAAATCAGGTCATTAACGGGTGCTGACAGGGATCCATTTTGTCCTAACCTAATTTTGTTGATTAGCGGAGTGATAAAAAAGGACTCTTAATAAGCCTCCGTGTGTGTGGAGTTGTGGGGGACGAGAGCACGAAGAAGGGGAATGTGAAGCGAAAAATTGAAAAAGAGAAAACAAAGAGTACAACCTTCTGATTAATCCTCTGAAAATTTTCTGATTAATGAGTGGAAGATGAAACCAAACTACACAGAAGGGAGCGGGACGATGCAAGAAATGTGAAGACTTGATGTATGTTGGAGCAAGTTACTTCACTTGATGTATGGGAATGTGAAGACTTGGTGTCTGTTGTTGTAAGTTTCTAAACTCGATGTCTGGAAATTTGAAGACCTGATATAAGTTGCAGTTAGGTATTTAAATGTAACTCTATATCTGGAAAGCATGCTGATGAAATTTTGAAAAGGATGTGATCTTGATAATGAATTGTGCGAAAGTTAATGAATTCCTTGGAGGGGAAGAATAAAGCTTAGAATTCAAAGAGGATGATGACGTGAAGTAGAACAGTACAGATAATGCGGTGCATGTGAGGTAGAGTGGAGATTTTGGCTCACTATGCATATAAAATGCAGTCCAACAATTCTTAGTAGAATTGTTTAAAAAATTTAGTTTTCTAAGCATCAAAATGAGTTTCCTACATAATATCCGTTATTATTTGATTGCTTTTTGACTGTTATCCTTATTCGCACCATTGCTGGAGCTGCTACAGATTCTAGAACACATTGTAGGAGTTGTCTGAGAACGTTTTGACAGCCCTCGTCCAGGACACATTAGGAAACCAAAATAATCTCAACACTTGATCTCTGTGGAGGCAGCGCTAAATAATCTCAACATTTGATCTCTNCGCTAAATAATCTCTACCTAGGTCTCTGTGGAGGCAGCGCTAAATAATCTCAACACTTGATCTTTGTGCAGGCAGCGCTAAATAATCTCTACCTAGGTCTCTGTGGAGGCATGGTAGCGCTAATTAAAAGGTGAACGTGAATTCGACGTGGACTGAACGGGTATTTTTCAAAGGAAGTGATGAAATTTATGATGAAATTTATAACCATTGCTCAAATGAAAAGCTAATAAACACACCATGTACGAGTATTTCACTATTCGTAATTTCATAGAATTGTGGTTACAAATGAATGTCCCTAATGAGAAAGCCTACAGGTATTGTTGAAAGGTCACACCGTATACTATATGGAAGCTGTCATCACATTTCCAATAATCTCGCAAACAAAAGGCAGAAACACCCCCAGCATCGACGACTCCTTTACAGTTCTTAATTAAATTCATTCATCCTTTGTTGCAAATGAGCGTGCCCATTAGACGTGCCCACGGCGATGCCTGCGCCCTCACACAATGCCCAAGCATCAGGTGGGCTGCACCGCGCTGTTTTATGGCAGCACGAGATGGTTATGGGCCACAAAGCAAATATCAGCGGCAAGTCAAGGAAGTAACTCTTGCAAGTTCAAGGCAGCAGACCGCAAAAATTTCACTGCAAGGGCCAAAAGTTTTGTGTGAAATGACCCTCGGTGTAAAATATAGCGGAGTTTATGGATGTCTTGGCTGAGGTGTACACTCGTACTAGTGGATGTGTTGACTGAGGTGTGCATTCGTACTAGTGGATGTGTTAACTGAGGTGTGCACTCGTACAAGTGGATGTGTTGACTGAGGTGTGCACTCGTACTAGTGGATGTGTTGACTGAGGTGTGCACTCGTACTTACGAAGGTTTTGGTTGAGGTGTACACTGCTACCGATAAATATTTAGCTTAGGAGCTTTTCAAGAGAAGCTTTTGTAAGTTTGTCTTAGTTATCTTATACAACATGTTCATGATTCTGGCATACTTTAATTTACACGATCATAACCCTGAATTGAATAATCATCAAATTTCTTAAGCACTTTTTGACTTTGTAATCATGTTTATCTGCCAATTCCGTTGACGTGATTCACGAAACTTCTCCTGGAACAGCTACCCAGCTGCAAGAACGTTAAAAGTCCAATTTTTTTGCCCATTAATCACGTATGGAAATTCATAGCACTTTTGCAAGCGATGCAATGGGTTTTTGTAGCATTCCGTGCTCGCCAGTTCTTTTGATAGAGAAGCTAATGAATACGGAGACCTTGTCAGTTGTTTGTTTACAAAGCGGCCATCTTCAGCTGAGATCAGAGATAACTTGGCCGTGGTCTGCTTTGCATGCATATCGCCGAGCTCTAAAATATCGAGCAAATCCTGATCGAAATTCCTAGAGCAGGCGGTCGAGCGACCGCTCAGGTGGCAAAAGTCGACTCAAATGCAATCGAAGTTTGCAAAACACGCCCTAAACCTTCAAATTCAGTCGACTCGCTCACTCTCGAGTGATGGCGTCTTTTTAGCGAGAAATGGGCATGTTTTCCATGACGAACCAAACGATGGCGGCTGCTAGAAGATCCGCTAACTTTTTGAGAATCGTGTGAATAACTTCCTCTAGTATTACTTTTTCTGAATTAGGAGGACAGGTGTTATTGGGAAAAGTATAGTACAATTTGAAATCAATTATATACAAGATAATTCTTCCACGATGTTGCACTTCGTGATAGAGTGTGGTTTTACTTGTTTACAGCCTCGCCATTTCTTCGAAAAATATTTCCTAGGCACTCTAGCGGTTTTGTAGGCCTATAGCAAGTTTTAGTTGAAGCCTACAAATTCGATGGTAAGATAGAATATAAATAAATTTCTGAAGTACTTGCTTTATAAGCTTCAACCCTTCATTGCTAGTGACTCTTCTCGTCGTATCTTCTCATCTTCTCATCGTTATTCATTCTCGTACTCCTATGAATAATCGTAAAATCATGTTAGCCGAAAAATCATTTCTTTCTGAAACACAATCAGAGAAATCTAGATACGACTGGGCGTGTCAACCATCACTCTTCAGCTCAGTGCTGTCGTGGTATTTGGTGTGTAAGGACATGGTTGGTTATGTAATCCCTCATAGAATAAGAACTTCGAGTGTGTTCTCCGCAATACAGTGTTATTTTAACTTGTTATATTTATAAATTAGTTCTGGTGTATTTATGAACTTTTGACGTGTATAACATAAGCTGTGTTTACATAGAGATCACGAAGCGAATAGCGATGCTTAATTGAATTGATCTTGGTGCCAGAACTGTAAAATATTCTTCGTCATTTTTTATTTGCATTGCTTTGAATTTTGATGTTTATGTGTAGAATTAATCAGTCAGAGTAAATTAGATTCTGTTTGAAATACCGTAGACTTTTGCTAGCTGTGTCAGGTCGAGAGTCTACGGTGCGTGTCTTACCTTACTGTCACTTGACAAAGAAAAGTTTTGCATGACACAGTTACAGCACACATTTGCATGTGGAGTTCCTAACAAGTGAATGGGACACAAAAATACGTCGAAAAAAGCATCCTCCATCTTGCCTCTCATTGCAAAGGCTGGTGCCTAAGGACGTTTATCAAGAAAAGGAACTCAAACGAATAATAAATAAATTATTATTGAGACGTCGAAACCAATATTGGGAGACCCTTTTTTAAGTCAAGTTTAGGTGAACAATATCTGCATTTGAGCACAGTAACTAATTTAACTATTTGCCCATACTTTCCACATAACTAGAAATCCACTTAACCGATGAACACCATTAACCCTTCAGCGACTCGGTTAATCAACTCATGCAGGACTCCATAAACGTTTTGATTCTATAAACAAAAAACTCATTAACGGGATAACTCTGTTAATCTTTTAACACTACTTGCAAAAAATATTTCTTTAGGAGTGAACGTAAAACAGAACAATTCTGCTGATCCTTTAACACTATTTTCGACGAAAGTTTTCAATGAGAGAACATTCAATGGAACAACCCTATTACCTCAATAACTCTTTTAAAGTGGCAAATCTGTTCATCAGTGAACTCCTGATGAAAACTAGTAGTGCTTATAAGCTAACTAGTATACGTGGCCGGTCGAAATGACGGTACTTCCATTTCAATATTTATTTTTCAAATGAATGGTATTTCCCCCCACAAAGATGAAATATTCCTTACCGTTTCCATCTAAATAGACTATTAATTTCAAACTAGTTTAATCAAAACACTGTCATATTGCATTCCATCAAATAAGGTATTTAATTTCCAATCGATTTCATTCATTTCTGACACGTTATTCAGTATCCTATCTACGACACTGCAGCATATCGACCCGGCTGGAAAAGGGGGCGGAGAGGCCGACCAAGCAATCGCGAGCTGTGAATTATTCTAAAGCAATTTTCTAAATGGAACCAGTCTGTTGACCGATGTACCCTGCGAGTGAACTTTTGAAATATTTTAATGATTGTGAAGTATTAATTCACTACAAGCAATTTACAATCGACGCAAAGCTACGATCAAATTAGCTCCCTCGACAAAAAATTAGACACTGCTACCAATATGGAGTTGGACCTCCACGAGCAACAATAACGTGAGGAATTCTTCTTGGCATTGAGTCTACAAGTGTCCTAATGTACACCTGGTTGATTGAAACCACTTTGGCATCAACTGATCTCGGGCGGCCACAATACGTGGACGATCTTCTCGATGTCTAACTTGCCGTTCTAGGTAGTCCCACAATTTTTTTTGTTGGGCTCATAGATGTCTGGGACTCATCTCGCCAATCTAAATGATGCACATATCCTGAATGGTTGCCATGCCAATTAACGACAGTTCTAGCTCAACGTACTCGACAGTTGTTGTCCTGAGAGACAGGCAAAGTAACTTCCTTCAGGAAGTTTCCTCCAAATGGAAGAACTTGGTTATCTAGTAGCTCAATGTAGCCATGCCGATGCAGTTTGATGGATGCCTCTACTAGAGGGCAGACTGCTATGTAGTTGAAACAGCTCCAGAACTTGACAGACCCTCTTCCATGTATCGCTCTTTGCACACAGGCTTCATTGAAAGATTCATGAAATCTTCAACGAACACGAATCATTGCTGTAGAGACAGAATTGTGATTCATCTGACCTCATGACACTTCTCCACTCCTCTGTAGTTCAATGTGCGATGGCTTTGGCCCAGCTTAAACGAGTAGTCTTCTAGGTAAGAGTTAACATCGGCCGTTTACGAGCCACTTTGCTCCCTATATTCATTGCATGGAGTTCTTTACGAGAGTTCGTTCAGAAAAAGCAGGATAAAGGTCATCATTTCAGTTTTGCAGTAGATTCATCCTTGATGGAAAGAGATTCCGGTCAACAATTTTGGGCACACGGCGGTGGTCCTTATCGGTTAGATTTTTCTTCCGATAGCAGTTTTGCCTTGAATTATCGTATGTACAGGATTGCTTGCATTGTTGGTAGATTCGCACAACAGTGCGGCATGAAACACCGGTGAATTCCGCTACTTTCTTTGTTGATTGTCCGTTAGTCTGACCGAATGCAATAGCCCCTTTTTCCCATTCCAAAACGTCTTGCCTTCGTTCCATCGGTCCAACTTCGTTCCAACCAAGAAACAAGCCTATACTCTGAAAGCTCTAAATGAAGACTGATGCCTACTTAGTACTTACAAATAACCTAAACTGTGGTCACAGCTTTGAAAACCGATTGATTCACGTAGTAAGTAAGTGGACTTCGAAAAACAATGGCGGAATTTTTTTCGTCCGGGAAACTTAAGGAATGGCAAAAAATGAACTCGTCTCAGGAGAGACACTGCTTGTGAGCCCAAGAAAGCTACTGGGGTCAGGACAACAAGTGTAGAGGGAGAGTTAAGGGGAAATTTATTTGGAGAAAGGAAAAAGGGAAAGAACATTAACGGATGAATTATTTTTTCTAGAGGTGTCACCTGAAGCAACGGGTAGATGGTATTCTGGTAGGGAATAAATTCGAACCTAATGATAATGTGGCACACATTACGACTAATTTGTGCAATATTTATTAAAAAAGTTATGTTAATTCAAAAAATTAGTTGAAATAGCTGAGTGGCGGTAGCGAATTTTTTTTTCTAATGTATCAGCAGTAAGATCTACCAATTATCCCTGTTCTTTATACGTTCAGCAATATTGGGTTGAGTCGTAAATAATATCTCGTATGTGAGACGAGTAAGGTACCAATAAACTACCTTCATTCTCATGTGTATTCACAATTTATGTCCATTGACTAATTGACTAGCAAGCATGCTAAATTTATAAATATATAGGTGTGAGAATAATTCCCTGTTAAAAATACCAGAATGAAAAATAAAATTTTGTTTAGGAACATTTTACTTGGCATTTTCAAAAAATAATTTTTTAATATCCACATCATTTTGTTGTGATCGATAAATATGAAAAAACCTTTGTGGCGAGTTTGATAAGCAACAAAGCAAATTTCTTTTTGTTCTGTTTCTGCATTAAAACTACAATTTTCCATTTCATTGTGATGAAAGGAAATGAAAAAAATAATTATTTTGTAGCTAAAACTTTTCTTCAGAGTTAATGACGATGAATTTTCATTTTCACTTTGATGTATTCTACAGGAAATAAATATAATATACGTACAATACTATATCCAAGTTTCATAAGAATTATGGATACTTTCTATTGTTTTTGCGATAAAAGGAGTTAGGAAATAACACTGAATTGTCGGGACCAAAGTCGCGTCACGTAGAGTTATGTAGATGAGGTAGGACACGTTCACTTACATTTTAATATTTTCTTGCCTGAATTTTACTGATAGCGGTCTCACCAGATTCTGAAAGATTATACAGTGTTTGACAAAACGGTTGTGAGGTTTCGTTGTTCAATATGTACTTGGATAAATTTACGTAATTTTAAGCTGCCCTCAATACATGTCTGGGTGCTTGGTGCTTGACTGATTTTTGAAATTTGTGATAGATAGCGCAAATGTGCAGGTGTAGCCCCACCATCTGGGCCACACGTCGTGTCAAAACCATCGCTTACTCTTTTAGGAAAAGTTTTAGTCGCGATCGCGATGTTCCCTCTCTCCCTGCTGGTGTTAGACCGACCGGTGAACGGTCTCTCGAGGCAGGTAATTTCCTGTTGATGTCAAAACACTGAAAGCTCAAACACTGTCTCTCTACTTTGTTTCCTACGCAAGGAAATTATGCATAACTCGAGCAAGTATTTTGTGGAGTGACGAGTCCTGATTTCCAAAAATGAAGCCTTAAAAGTAAATGTATAAAAGAACATGCCGTTATCTCGTGATTAGAAGCGACGTTGCTTCCAGGTTTATGATTTTGCTGGCATGCAGCGAATGAGGTTTTTCTCTGAATGCAGGCTTATCCATAAATTCACATACGGGAAATGTTTTAAAATATTTTCAGCGAATCAGTATGAAGAATATAACATTATCAGTCAACTTTCGTAATTTTAATGATCGAAATTTAATTCTTGAAGCTTGTGAAAAATGAAGCAAACCTACACATATGTACAAAATATCCACGATAGGTGCAACCCAGTGATTTAAACATTAGTTTTACTGATGTTTATAAATTTAAGAAGCATTTTTTATAGATAAAAGTTATAGAAATTGATTGAAATTCAAGTTTTGCCTGGCACAATGGATACATAATATTAATGTTCAAAATCAGTGAATTCATATGAGTGCAATCTCGCGGACGCTCTGTTTGAATGTGACCAACGGTCCTCATCAAAAATAAACGTTTTAAACTAATTTTTTAATTGAGTTCGCCAATTTCTTTCATCGCAGATATTGTATCCATGATACATTCTCGTGTAAAACTCAGCCGACATTACCGTGAAATTGATTTTATCGCAGTCGAATTGATTTGCTTTGAAAACCATAAAATACCATTGCAGCGAATATGAAGCCTAAATCTGTTCTACAGCTCTACCGAAATTACCGTAGACAGGCCCAAGGGCCTTTATTTTATCAAAACGGCGGTTCTCTCGCGAGCTTACGGCACATCTGTTTCAGTTTATTGACTTCCAATATGCAATGAAGGAGACACACGTCCGACACCTGCAGAACTGTCGCACCAGCTTCCCTGGCGTGGCTGAAGAGAACGTTTCTTGGGAAAATGGTTAGTCCCTAACACATACGTGCTGTAGAACTCTATGTATTCATAGAGGAAAATTGCTACAAATAAGCTCGGACAATATACGCTAAGTCCAACCGTAGCTCTCAATTTTTGTTCGTTAACTTTATATATGAGGAGGATCATTGCTATTGATAAATGCAGTGATTGAATAAAGACCACGAAATGAGGTGGATAAGTATTACTGCTGATCTCAATCGCCAACACACCGATGCTGTTTTGGTGAGCAGAGAACAGCGAAAGCTACAGCAACGAAATTTAAGAAATTTTTTAGAATTGAACAAAATATCGCGTGGGTCAATCGGTCGTCAACATCAGTGCGAAAATAAATTTGGTGGAAAATTGAACAGCGAGAGTTGGCCCTCAAATCTATTTTTGAGATTTGTGAGCACCAACGGGCGGAATTATAAAATTTTTGACCGATTTCCCTGGGGCTAAGCGCAGAGTTTCCTGACGCGGTTCATTACTTCCTCCCAGACTCGCCAGTTGACTGATTTTTCTAATGTATTGGTTTGCTCTCTAACGCAGCGAGTGCAGTTTGTTCTTTCCATGCTAAAAATTCAGTTTTACGAAGTGTGTTCCATTATATTTTTACATCGCTGTGGCTTAGAAACGGAAATTCCAAGGCAAAAGTTCATTTTTACGCTCCTTTGATGCTGATCAAGAGCACTGTGGACTTTAAATAGACTTAAATACTCATGGAATCAAATAATTTGTACAAGTATGTAAAAAGTAATCCGCTAATCAATATGGAAGCTTTTTCTTTTAATGCGGCTTAAAAATCATTCGTAATTCGGATAATTAAACTGTTGTCCAANACAGGGGATCACGCCAGCGTGGACCGTCATTTTGGGTGACTGTCTGAGCGGTTCAATATTCTTACCTGGAAATTGAGTCAGGATGAAAACACCCTTCGATGACCAGGTTAGTTTTTTACGGTAAGGTGGGATTTAAATTTTTATGAGGATAATTTTTTTATAAAGCCCCCACCTGCAACCAAATCGTTAAAAACACAATTTTACTGCTCAAAAAAATTAAAACAAATTTTATTGCGGAAATTAAAAACAAGGATCTGACAACAAGGCAAAGATCAAGGCTCCGAGGACCATTTGCATGCTTATGTATATGTGCAGCAAGGCTGCATTACTTTTTTGCAAAAAACTGGCAGACAGAATTCTGATAAAATGGCACAGTTATGTCCTTCTTTATCGCTAAAGGGTTAAAGATAAGCGGCTTGTTAAACTCTGATAGACTCAGAGATGGATCTTGAAATTCAAGTATAAAAACTTCGTGTTGTGCACAAAGCGGAACATTCGGTTGAGAGCTGTGGGTTGTAGACACATTCATTGCTCGTCTGCGTTCGAACGAGGCCTGCACAGTCTTTTTCTCTAACGTGACACCGACTTTTCCACCGTCTGGCACCCGTGAGCATTCGAAGGGTCCTTGGAGGCATTGAAGACAAAGCTGTGAACCTTCCCAAAAAATTTCCTCGATAGGCCTTCCCTGCCGAACTGCAGAGGGAACAGCCTTCTTCAGGAGCTGGCTGGTTTGAGAGCCGTAGCGCTGTAAACATCACAACGACTAAAAGGCGGCACACCTGTCCAATTAACCTGGGCATGAGTGTCCCAGCCCTAACCATGCATCGCAAGACATCCAAGGCTGGCTGCCCATCCCGTCTTCTCACAGCATGGCTTTTACTTTTTTTCTTCCACCCAGGAATAAAACAATGGGTTCAAGAGTACGACATAAACTTTGAAATAATTATTTCTTCTGTGTCTTTGGCAGATTTGCTAGCGGCATTCTCCTCGACCGAATTCGCTCGCCCAGCTCAGATGAAAACAGTGCAGTTGTGGTATCTCATATCCCGGACTGTGAGAACAAATATTTCTTATGGCAATTAAGGGACAAGCTCTACTATGAATAACGGACTTACATGTGTCACGATATTTCATAGATTATACATATATACCATTACACAACTGTGACACTACTTCCACCACCACATCATTTCCAGAACTTTTCAGAGACGTGAAGCGAGTGCAGAGGACTTGCGTATCGTACTTTTTCATTGCATTCATAAATATTTTTCGTTTCTATAAATTTACCACTCAATAACATCAAAACTTTTTATGTTATCTGCATAAATAATTAATTACCGATAGCAAAAATCATGAACTACTGCACCAGGACATTCTAAAGATTTCCATGAACTTACAGGAGGACCCAAACGCTGGGGCCGGGTTAGAAATCTAACACAATTTTTATATATGTATGAAGTAAACATACAGTAAAACCTATTTATTTTTATCACATGTATTTTGACATGAGTGGCCAGAGTCTAATCTATGCTGTGCAGTTGCACCTATCACGTACATATGAGCACACGTGTCACTTATTGCAAAACACCTGAAGCTCGCCGCGACGTGTTACTTAGCGATTGAGTTACCTGAATAGCCCAAACTCGGTCGGTCTCAGAGTGAGACTCATAATATTACACTTGGATCTCTCTTTAGAGAGGTGAGTGGTTGAAGTTTTTTAAAGCATTGTGTGATTCTGAGCTTTCGTACGCCATTAATAAACCATTTCTCCCCTGTTTTATTTCCTAGATGCGAGCGTCAATTGTACTGACGGTAGAATTTTTATTTGTTCTACCCCTATACTCTCCTACTCAATGGTAATGCAATGAGTACATGTTTGAACTTTGAAGCTATGTATTCTCTGTTTATAATTCGACAATTTCGAGACGTAAGACTCGTGGACATGCGCAAATTGTCATCATGTGCTTTTTTTCAATTTCTCAATAAGAAAAGAGTATTTTCTGGTGTACAGGAAAAATTATTGTGAATGAAATTTTTCGATTGAAAACATGTACAATATGTGTACAGTAAGTGACGGAGTTGTTTGTACACCCTCTATTACACAAAATTTTCACTTATATCTCAAGACCTAGTATTTGTAAAAATTTAGGCTTTTTAAAAGTCTTCAAGGATTTAAACAGAAATATAAAACTGAATTTTTAGAAGAATAAATTATGTGAAATAAATATTGCAAGCAATTTTTACGTAAATTTTGACGGCAAAAATTCTTACGGTCAGAAATTGTGAACATAATTACATAATATATATATGTATGTACATATATTTATATCACTTTTTAACGGTTCAAACAAAAACAAACAATTGTATTATACCTATTTTAATTTTAACTTTACATATTTTAGTTTGATCTTTACATATTTTAATTTGAACTTTACATATTTTAATTTGAACTTTACATATTTTAATTTGAACTTCACTTATTTTAATTTGAAAGCAAAAAGGTGTAGTTAACTGTAAATCTAACATGAAATATTGTAATTTTAGTATCACTGATACGGACTACCTTTTCTGAGAGTCTCGCTGATTAGTTAGGAATACGGACCAGGGAATTTTCTCCTTTCTAAATCCTTTTAAAGAGCGTATCAAAGAGACGGACGGACGGATCAAGCAAGCGACACTTGGCTATTATTACATACGTAGCGGGATTTGTAGCGCGTGGCCATTCATTTTCACGACGTCTAGTAGTTTTCTCCTATTGTTTTTAATAAGATTTGAGCAAGCTTCTTCTGGGATGTTCATTCATTCTTCAAAGGCTACTCATTTTAATTCCGGGAGTCCCTCCAGTGCCCGATGACTTTACCTAATTTTCAATTTATGCCAAAATATTTTTAGTGGATTCGAGACGGGACTCACGGAATTCCATTGCGAAACAGTTTTTTATTTTTTATTTTTTTTTTGCGATGCTGTCACAGATTTAGACGCATTTATTTGGAATTATTCCTATGCTGATAGGTTAATCATTGGTCAAAAATTTGTGCTTATAACTTCAAGCTTTCATCGAAAACCTAGATATGATGATCATAATTCATTAGTTCTTTCATCACAGTAAATTTTCCAGTGCCACTCGAAAAGAAAACACCCCAGTATATCCATCATAAATCCGTACCCATGCAAGTTTAATTATTGGAACCGTGTTCTTCGATAGCAAAGCCTCTGCTTTCCAGTTTCCAATCTCCTTGCCATCATTATGCCTGCAAAACTCTACTTTCGTTTCGTCACTCAACGGTACTCGTTTCCTGGAGCAATTTGCTTCATTCAAGTGAGTCTAAACGAAATTACATTGAGCTGGTACACAGCATAATTTGTTAACAGGCGTTCGTTGTGTCGACAAGCACGCAGCCTATCATTGTTCAAATTGCGGTGTATTGGGAGTGTTCATGTGTCGTCAACTTACGAATAAAACATCGTGACAATATCATCCACAGCAACTCTTGGGCGCATATCGACTTCACGTCACAGTATTTGTACAGTTCTCGATGACAGTTTCTGCTTCCTTTCAAGTCTAGAAAGTAAGTCCCCAGTGTGCCAAACTGAATGAATTTTATAATTGACTATATTGTAGATCTTGGTATGATGAAGATTCTAGGAATATTACCGTGAGTATTTTCTGATTTGAAGGACGATTAACTTTGCGTTGAGTTCTGAAACTGAAGATAAAGCTTGTAGTTTTACAGAGGCAGGGAAGGGAAATATTTCTCAAAGATAATTTTTACTTTCGATATCAGGGAGCTTGAAGTGCTAACATCGGAAAGGTTTGAAAGAGGTCTTGTTTTTTCGTTTTTATTAGAACAAGGACCACGAGGGACCAGGTGGCTAACGATCTAAACGAACTGACACAGAGACAACTTGCCATTTTTCAGCCGTCGGGAACGGCACGAAGGCTGCTGGGCCTCAAGCCATGACCAACCTTCCTGAGCTGTGGTTGTGCTCCGTCTGCCATAACTTGGATGCTTTTTTCAAAGGAGCAAGACACAGCCAGTCATCGCATTGCAACAATATGATTAAAGGCAACCGCTTCTTAATTAATCGTCGTTAATTAATTACCAGCCGACACTCAGTCAAAGGGAGAAAATTGATCAAGACTAACATAAAGCCGGGGATTCTTAGTTCGAATGTCGTCTTTCTGAACGGTCATCGAATTCTTTGATTCTAAAATAGATGCTTGCATCGATAATATGAATTTATAATTTCATTAAAAGGAGGCCCCTGTTAGTAATAGGAGGAAGTACATAAATTAAACCGAAGTGTAAATAAACCACTCTCTTGTCAGACTGCTCCCGACTGTTGACTGTTGACACTGTTATCTACCTCTGTTTGATGAGCTCAGCAATCGGAAGGAGTTCCTTCGAGCTCAAATGTTCTCGAATTCCCGGAAAAATCAATGGGATTTTCAGCTCGGGCTCTAAAATTCCTTCGAGCCTCTAAGGGTCTTAGGCAGCAAGTCCAAGGACACTCGGACTGATCGCTGCCTGCGACTCAGTCGCTTGAAACAGAGAGTGGATTTTTTCCGTGAGAATCGAACCAAGAACTTTGAAGGAACGGCGGTGTTGTAGTTGTGTCTGCTTCATTAATCAGTGAGGTATTAATTCAAATAGCATTTTCATTTATTTGTGAACGTTGTTGGCGTTCTGTTATTTGTTGAGAACAACTTGCACTCACAAAATACCATCTTTTCTACGTTTCACTATGTTGTATCTGTCATTCTAAGTCTATTTTTGATATGGTTACCAGTGAGTGGAGCGCAACGCTTCCTACTTTTCATGGGGCAGACGAAATGAGCTCACATGTTATCAAAACATATAAAAATTCACGATTTGTGTGGGAAATCTTCCTAGCTCTCAAACGAGAAGAAAAAAAGCTCCAGAAGAACAAGAAAAAACGCGTTGAGGAGTCGCCGCTTCAATCGCTCGTATCAAACAAGTTGACGAATTATTTTATCTCTGGGCAAATAGAATGAAATAATAATATATCAGTAGCTGAACTGTCTAAGAATTACATCTGATTTTCCGATTTCAGTTCTGCCTTACAGTGCTCGTGAACCAAATTTTTTGAAAGTTTATAACATGTTCTTAGCCGACGTTAAATTGAAAACTTAACCTGCCTTTGAAAACTATAACGTAATTATCCCATAAAGTAACAGCGATAAAACCTCAAGTGAATGAAAAGTATGGAGAATCTACAAAAAAATGTCGAGCCGATCAGAGTGTTGTATAATTATTTTGTACATCCTTATTTTCTTGCAGAGCACCAACGTTTTCCTCGTTCGATTTTTGCTCGTTTGAGTGAATGTTTGATGAAAAAAAGCAGGAAAGAGTTAACTATCACAATTGTGACGTACGTGTCATATTCCTTACTATTTATGGACACGAGAATTCTGGTTCGTTAAAACTACGTAAAAGTGATTTAAAAGTAGAATTAAAAAAGTGTAACTGACAAGTCGTTTCTCAGAGTGAAGGGTAAGGTAAAATTCATGAACTAAATTCAATTCAATAAAATTCATAAAATAAAATTCACAAAATTCATGAGTCACTACCTCCTCCCACAGGTGTTGAGCTCCTGCCATTCAATTGACGTCGGTTATCCATCACGTATCTTCGAGCAATATTGAATGCTATCCCGTTTGTGTTAATCCATACCCAGAGTCCGGCACAGAGCTGGGACCATTCTTCATCCCCAGGTTCAGAAGGAAAAAGCCTGTTACTTCGTGAAGAAAAAAAACTTCTTCTCCGTAGTTTGAAAACTTAATGCTAGTCGTAAATTCGAGCTGGATTTGTTACTAAACTTTTTTATGCGTTCATTATGAACTTTCTGGCGTTGAAGACTTTTAAAGTAGCACATAAAGAGTGCGAAAGTTGATTTCTTACGAGAAGTCGTCGAGTTTCTCCATCTACTCATTTGAATTAATAAGCTATGAGGAATTCACGCCCCGCGCCTCAGGACTGCCCCGCACTACGCAGTGATGTGCTGTAACGCCCGCCCGAGAGTAGTAGTAAAGCGCTACTTACATCGTGTAAAGCGCTATGTAAAGTGTTACTTATGCCACCATGTGAGGCACGATGTAAAGCGTTAGCACGATGTAAAGTGTTACTTATCACACCGTGTGCTGCACGATGTAACGCGTTAGCGCGATGTAAAGTGTTAGCACGATGTAAAGCGTTAGCACGATGTAAAGCGTTAGCACGATGTAAAGTGTTAGCACGATGTAAAGTGTTAGCACGATGTAAAGCGTTAGCACGATGTAAAGTGTTAGCGCGATGTAAAGCGTTAACACGACATGAATCGTCCCTTATCACACCGTGTGGAGCGCGCTGTAAGCCTGTCAAGGATACGCGGCACAATTGCAGAAGGCTTGTTTTCGTTGGGACGATCAATGGCCCGCCTTTGTTTCGAGGCATTGTCTTGGTCTTTGTAGAAGTTGAGCTATAAATTAAGCGCCTTTTATTAATTCTTCCTCAAAGGCGCGAAATAAAAAGTCAGATTGCCTGACGCCGCCAGCGCGCCTAGTCTGAATAATGAGCGGCGAATTTTAGAGACAACATTTTCGCAAAATGTTCAACTTTGGAGGGGCGTTCATTTGTTGGGAGAGCGCCGGGCGTTGCCGCCTTGTGAGGGGAAGAGGAGCTCTAGCTGTTCACTGTGTTCAAAAATAAGGAATTCTGCTTTTTGTCAACAGAACCTCGTTCAGCTCTCGTCAAACTAACGACGGAGACTTCGTCAGTGACGTCACTCCTCAATTGACAGCTGCAATAACAATAACAATAATAGTGTGAAGAAAAAGAATTATTTTGTTTGAAAGAACGCGTGTAAATCTACAAAGACATTGTACATATATGTGGGAATAGGCACTAAATCTATAGATATTGGAGACAATTTAGAGAGCGTGTACTAGGTAAACAACTCAATTGAGAATTTGACAGAGGCAAGAATACAAAAAGAATACATTTGGGGCACCAGACTGTTTTGGATAATTAATGTTTCTTCCCGAACACACTACCTCGTGCTTTCCTAGTTTCGGCATGACGGTCCTGGCAAATATACTGGTGCTGCATTGAGATAAACTGAGAATACTCACGCAAATTCCCGTTGAATAAAGGGGCCTCGAAACTTTTACTTCAACTGAAATGTTTTAGTTATAATTAGAATTCATATTTCAATGCTATTTTCGAATGATCGATATGAACATTACTAGAACGTAATGTTCTGTAAGAAGTCTTGATCGATTCTGTCTTTTTAATGTGGGATCTGCTAAAGTTATAATATTCAATACCCCAAGACTTAGAATTCATAATGATTTTTATTGTGTTCGCCATGGGTATTGTGTACGGCTTGATATTAAAAGCAACACAAAACTTTAGTTTTCTTGCTTCGGTCTCCGCTGTTTAATTTTCGAGCTAAGAAGTTCACGCAAGAAAGCTTTTCAACCTTCAATGATTTCGCACACGGAGCTCCGGATGAGAACTTTGCCGAATTGAAATGTTTCAGTCATTCCGCGGGAAATTTCCTCTTAATTTCATTATGAAGAATTTCTCTTTATTAAAAGCGTTGAACAACGTATAGACGACCGATATTACGTACGTCATGCAAAATTTGGACAACATTCTGACAAATTTTTCGCTAACCTACCTTACGGCTTACGAATATGCAACGTATAATGTACCAGCAATATTCTTTTCAGAACATTCAGAAAACGAACGAGAGAATTATCGTTTCTCATTAGAAGTGTTTTACCGATTGGGCTGAGATCCATTTTTATATACAGATTTAGTTGTGCTCTTTGAGCATCACAAAACTGACCCTACCTGCTGTGTAAATCTAAGGACACGACTTGTGTTTGTGTTTACGGCCGCGCCGGACTCTCCAAGCAGTTACACGTTCCTGTCGAACAGGATTTTTGTCCTTGGCAATCAAGGATTGTTTTCTGACACCGTCTATTTCAAAGCAATAGAAAATGCGCATTTTTCCTATGAAGCGTGGCATTGGGGTCATACTTGCATTATATTTGTAACTTGTATTACATCGAAGATAGACAATTTGAAAATTTGTTATCCACATAAAGTTCTAGCATCAAAGTCAATTTCCTCAATTTTGTTCAGTAACAAAGAAAGGACAAATTCCAATTCAGGAACAAGTCAAAAAGAAAATTCCGTAGTGCAGCATTTTAGTATTCTAGTACCATAGCCTAGTTCGAATTTAATAGCTACTCTCATGTATAGCGTTATTTCGATTGCATTCTACTATAGTAACTATGATCACAAAACAACTTTTAAAGTACTGGCATCGCTCGAAAAAAATGTGTGCTATTGAAATTCAGATGAAGTGCTTGTTCCTAATCTCTTGATATCTTGGTTAACAATGTATTCGGGCGTGTTCGATGAAAAATGCTTAGGCAACATGAAATATTTCCTTGATGGGATGCAGGAATTGAATCGAGACATTAACAAATCCTTCGACTTTTGCCTATTAGTCTTGAATGACTCTCAACACTGATACGTTAGAAGCGCTACAGCGAGCCGAACCCCCAAGTAAGCCTATGAATAATATCAAAGCTAAGTTAAACGAGAGTTTTTCGTTCGGTGATTTATGTCGAAATTTCGAAGGTTGTTTCTAAACCAAAGGAAACTCAAGTCAACGTGACCTTCATTAGAGCTTAAGAATAGAAATTTCTGTGTCTCTAAACGAAGACGCTGAGTTAATATGTTAACAGCTGCGAACAAATGAAGGTCGAGTTTTGTCGTCGGTTCCCAAACGAGGACGCTAGGGTATTATGTCATATCGAAGTTATGTCTTTCAGAAAAGGCGGATTATGGGCGGATAATGGCCTTCAGGAAGCCGCCCTAAAACACTCTCTCCTTTAAAACAGCTTCAGGTTCCCCGAACTCCAGCAATAAATTGAACAGTTTTGTTTCATGCAATCTGTGCTCTACTATTTGTTGCTTTGTACATCGGATTTCAATTAACACTGAAACCCTGTGCGATAAAAAATTGTCTCAAAGTTTCATTTCTGGAGAAGAAAAACTTGTTCGCTTAACATTTAGCCTAAAATTGGCACGCATTTTGGAGACTATTAAGGGAGATAGAGTTGTATCGAGAAATGTTCTTAAATTATATGTTAATAGACTGGAAAACATTTTGAAACACATGTGCATGATTTAAGTTTAACCAAACATTAAAAAATACATATTAACCCCGCATTTTATCTTGTATTTCACAAAAGCTTATCATTGTGATCCTCTCTTTCCAGAGAATACGCGTAAAAAATAGAAGGTCATTAAGAATGAAATCCATGATTGATCCATGATCTTTTATTACAACTGAAACAACAAGCAATGGAGTTTAATCAAATTTACACCAACTCATTTACATATTTTTGCCACTTTATCGGTAGATTATTTAAGCCATCAACAAAAAACTCTGGAGAGCAAGAGGTGGGGAAATCACAAAAGACTGTTTTCGTAATGACTGAATAGTGAACCCACGCCCTTGGAAGACCCGGGCATGTTTCAATAACAAATTGATAAGACCCGCCAATGGTGGTGCATAAATGCGGTCCTTATGAGCCTCCAGTATGTCGCTATGAGCTGGTTTGTCTTGCTACAGCTTATTATATATCTTCTCTTTCAGGAATAGTTTCCACTGTTTGCAATTACATTCAGATAAATCGAGATTTTTAAAAATTGTATTGACTTTCTTAATGTGTTATAAATAAGAAATTAGTGATGTCGTTCTCTTGAGTTATTTCTAAATATTTTCACTTGACAATTTCTCGTTGTAGTCCAGTTCTTCCTATTTACATGGCACTCAACGAAATTTCCCTAATTTTGTATATGATTGAAGTGTATATGTACAGATTTGTATATACGCTTCAAGTTGTTTATTGAGTTTTCTTTCATCACTTTGAAAGCATGAGCCACACTGAGGCTCTCATTGAATCTCTACCGTACTTATAGAGTTCACAATTTCTCAGGCTACAGCACAAAAAAGAAATTAAGTTTATACCGTGAGTTTCCATTACCGAGCCTTCATCTGATAAAACTTCCTATTTCAAAAACAAGTTCAATGGTCGCTACCTGAAAATAATCAAGTTTGTTGGGTTGAAGTTACCAACGCAAAATAATATCAGACATATATATGCGGATGGGTTTTTGCATCATCTTATGAGAGAGGATTAGAATCCTTTGAAAACTTTAGCCTTACGATAATTATGTTTTATTTAATACCCCATAAAGGCTCAACACAGACATCTGCAGTCGGATAATTGCATCAAAGAAAAGCTAAGAGAGAACTAGCGACGATAAGTGGCTTTCGCTGGAGATAATAGATGTAACACCACAATTTGAGGAAAATTTTGTGAAATTGATGTGCTATTCCAAGCGAAATCTGAGCTTCTCAACATTAGCCACTTGATGCATCAGTATTTCCTAAATCTAGAAAGTAACAATAAAAAGTTTTTGAAATTTCAGGGTCGTAAAACGAACTCTATAATATTTTTAGACCCTTCGTCATATTTGCTTCCTTACTTGGAACCTATTTTTCTAAACAAGCAAGTGATTTCGAGGCCGTACCTATTTTTCCACCTAAATGTTTTTCCGATGAATATGTTGAACAGTTTCTAAGAATTTTTTACGAAAGTTTCACAATAGAGAACGGGCGTAATAGAACCCCACAGCTGTGCCTGTGATATTTACACGGTATTTTAAAGTCTTGTTCAATATCAACAAATGCTAGTCGCTAAACGGCAGTGCCTCGGCAAAGTTAATTTCGCTTTCTATGCTAATAAAAGTGGCCTTGAGGGACAAAAAATAACCAATATCTTCGAGCTCACTAACTTTTTTGCTCAGCGAAGCAATATCGTCGCTGGACATCACAAGCAGATCATAAGCAACCAGATCTGTTGTGGGCCAAAAACGGTTTCCGCCAAATTTGCTGGGTGCCCGACTCAGTTACGGCTCAGATATCTTGAATGTTAAAAAATATATCTGCTCTTAATTGCTACCAGCACCGCTCCTTGCTTCTACCTTATGTATTTGGACCATATGAAAAGGCATTCATTATTATGACTGTTATTAAAATTTTGGCTTTAGAACTTTCTGGCACACGCTGCTTTAAGGCCGGCTCACGAGTAGCAGGTTTTGGCAAGTCACAAGTTCCGGCATGACACTGCATTCGACCGCGACATCCAGGACTTTGGCTTGAAAAGATGTCCTGGAAATTTCCGGCTCGTGCACGTGTAGGTATACATGTAAGGCTGGTTTGTTGTAACCTTCTGACAGGTATTATTCTTTAGTCTCCTTTAGGATTTTCCACTTAATGGCTGAATAAACCAGCATCGTTAATGCTTTTGAAAAGTAAGCGAGAGAAAAAGCTATGTATATTTTTTACTGGATTATTAGTCATTAATTAATTCACGGTATGGAGGAAACGCACAGTTAAATAAGTTGGTCTAACTTTCTAAATGGTCCAAAATTTGTAGCATTAATTACTTTCTTCCACTCAAATCCTGGTACAGCACTGCTTACTGCCACTGTCTACTCTCACTGTCTAATGTCACTGTCTACTTTCGGTGCCTACTGTCACTGCCCACTTTCCCTGTCTAAAGTCGCTGCCTACTCTGACTGCCTTATGTCACTGCCTACTGTCACTGCCTACTGTCACTGCCTACCGATGTGACGTTATTCACACACCGCAATTGGTGCGTCACTGCGCAAGACGTACCGGAAACCCAAGATCCTTCATTCTTGTTCGTTTATGTGGCAGCAGTACGTTCAAATCTCTGTAAGGTGTATTACAGCGGCGGCACCCCAGTGTGGCCTGGGCGCGAATGCCGAAACATCTCCAAGTATAAGTAAATAAAAACAAATGATCCGCGAGAAGCAAGTAAGTATAATTTCGAATTCGTCGCAGGTACTTTCTCTTTTATGTAACAGGGTCCGAGGGTTATTTGAAAATATTTTTGGTGTGCTAAATATACCATTGTGTTTTGGTAATAGATGTATATATTTAAATTAATCTTGTACAAATATCTATGATGATACATCTTCCTCAAATTATTCTATAAAGCCACCTTTGGCTTCAATGACTGCTTCTATGCGGGTCCGAAATCGCTGACAGCTGAAATTAAGTGGTTCGTATTCATTTCAAACTTCACCTGGACAACGTCGGCTTCAGTGAAGTTATGGTGTTATGAGGTTGTCGATTGCTCTCCCTTTAAATAACGCTCCTCACGTAATAGTTCATATGATTTAAATCTGGCGAATATGGGGACCACAAATTTGGGGTCACATGAACGTAGCAATTTTCTGATAACCAATCTTGAGTTACTATGGCTTTGTGAGAAGGTGCTGAGTCATGCTGAAAGACGTATGGCTTTCCATTGGGTACTTTACTTTCTCTATCCAGGACTTAACATTCGTTTTTAGAGATATGTATCTAGCATCATTAACCCTATGAAATAATGCAAAGTGTCAAGACATGATATTCACTCCTCACAACTCCTAAAATAATTATAGTTGCAGTTAAAGCAACTCTGACTACATATCTTTTCATTTCTTGGGTTAACATCTTAATATAAATGGGCATTTGAATTTTTTTTTGTAAATGATTGGAGTGAGTAATGAATTAAAAAGTACATATCCCAAATAGCCCTTGCACCCAGTATCTTTCTATATTCTGGTTTCTTTTGCTTAAATTTAAGCCGAGTTAGGTTTTGATTTCGATTTAGATTCGATTTTTAACTCTAACACTCTCTGCTATTGTTCTTGGAGTATGTCAATATTCCTAAATTTTCTTTTTTCAGACATGTATTCGCGATGAAATGTTCAACATCAGATTGCCATGCGTCATATATTTTCCTGAAAGTAGTAATTTTACTTTCATTTAGCTTTAAAAATAAACATTTTGTGCCTCGAACAGTTCACAAGCAAACCCGAAAAACTTCACCAGGATGTGGAGCAGCCTATTTGACTCCTTTGACTTCAAATTTTTCAATAATTGCTTTAAAACAAATAAGTTTTCTTCTTAAGTCTGAATGAAATTCAAACTTATGATGCCAATGTCGCTGCTCACCTTTTAATGCTAATAAATGTTGAAAAGTGTTCACTTTTTTAGCGCTTGCATTCAGACCGCATGGGACGCCAATAGGAAATCAATCAAGACCCAAACTCGGCCGTGAACAAAGTTTCCTACTTCAGACAGAGTGCTGAATCAAATTGAAATTCAATTTACCGTCAAATTAAGACTTGATTAAGGCCAAAATTAGGCTCGGCTTACGTCAGAGGCAAAAAATGCGAGAGGTGTCACGGCTTTTCAAAATGAGATTGAGTCTCAAAAAATTAAGAAAAATACGTCATAGGTGTGAACCGCAAAACTTGTTTTTTTTTACGTAGCGGTACTCGCTCTTCCATTCTTGAGACCTGTGATATGAGCTCTAATGGATTCCCTGCTCAGACATTTTTTTATCGTTCGGCAGAAGACGTTACAAGTTTCGTACCAGTAACGGGAAAGTAAACTTCTCTAATAACATTTACCTAATAAAATACTTACCGAATCTTCGAACTCGTATTTTCGAAATATTTTTTAACAGTATTCAGGTGCATGAGTGTCCATCATCAGCAAACAGGTGCAAGAGTGTCCATCATCAGCAAACAGGGACAAGAGTGTCCATCATCAGCAAACAGGGGCAAGAGTGTCCATCATCAGCAAACAGGTGCAAGAGTGTCCATCATCAGCAAACAGGGGCAAGAGTGTCCATCATCAGCAATCGGGTGCAAGAGTGTCCATCATCAGCAAACAGGGGCAAGAGTATCCATCATCAGGAATCGCGAGTAAGAAAGTTAAAAATCGATTATCAGGTACAAGGATCTGTGCAAAAACGTAATGAAAAGGTGTAAGAGTTTTCAACATCAATCATCACGTGTGTCTGTACTACGTGAGGTGCATCATGTCAAAACCTTCTCAGTCTCTGAACATGTCTCCCTCACGCACGCGGCGCACAAGAAGTTCCTAGCTTACGAAAGGGTTGAAGTGAGGCAGCATTCGACACTATGATGGGATCGAGAGGGTGAAACACAATGCTTAGTAATATGAAGGGACGAAGGAAGATAGTACACATTATTATGAAAGGAAGATAAAGATGAGTGGGATAAAGGGAGATATACTCATTAATATATGAAATGATGAGGCGTATGAAGGTATGTAGTACTCATAATTATGAAAGTGTGAATGATGGGAAAAATGGGATAAAGGAATATAGTACTGATCAATATGAAGGTGTGGAAGGGTTGAAGCAATACAGTACTTGTCTATAAGACAGAATGAAAGGATGAACAATGGGATAAAAAATTGATACCAGTAAACCTCTTACATTTAATAGAATTTTATCTAATTTTCAACCAATAGTAAATCTTCAACCCTTTCACTACGGGCACTCTTGCAGGGTCAAGTTTATCAGTGCTTCTATTTCGAGGCAAAACACAACATTTTTGTGTCATTTGAATGAACGGGCTTAATGCTGAATTAAATGTAAAAATGTAAAAAACTTTGGAAATAAGTAACATTCGCGAAACTGTATTTCACGATATGGAAACCATTCAATATCACTTTAACAACACTCACCCAAAAATTTTGGGCAACTGAGCCGAGACATTATTTTCAATGCTTCAATCTCTAAATGATTAGTCAAAGTTAAAATTTTGTTCATGCAATATCACACGAGAAGGTACACTCTCAACACCGTAATTTATTTGCTAGTCCAACACGCCTCTCTAGAAAACGTCAAATTTTGCTGCTGGAAATGAGTAAGTATTTTCATGAGCGGAAAATGATGCAAGTCAGGACAATACCAGTGCATATTTTAGGTTATTAATAACTTTTTCCTTAAAATTCTTTTTCCCGGAGTAACCACGTTTTCGGAGTGACAGGGTTGAATGTGTCTTTTCTCATTCACCACTTTTCCTGCTCCTCATCACTACCAAAAGAATAACCTAAATTCACACTGCATACAAAATTTCTCCGGTTTCATCATTGCCAAAAAATTAATTAAAATTTGCTCTATCGTTCAGCATTTCTCCTATTCCTCATCTTTACCAACAAATCAACCAAAATTCATTTCATCATGTAGTATGCCTCCCATTCCTTATCACTGCCAACAAATCAATCAGAATTCACTTCATCATTCAACATTTTTCATGCTCTTCATTACTGCTAACAAACAGACCCACTAAAATCCCCCCTGTCATTCAGCATCGATATTATTCCACACGATTGTCAACAAAACAAATAATATTCAGGCTATCATTTACCAGTTCTCCTGTTCCTTCTCACTGCCACCGAAACAACCAAAATTCACTTGAGAGAGACAGCATCTCTGCATCAGTAAGACTCGTCGCACACCAGAGCATAGAGAACCAAGGTTCTCGAATTCAGTCTGTGAACGACCTCTCGAGGTGCACGCTAATGGAGCACGCCTCCCACCAAGCCTTTGTTTGGTGGAAGCGACCGTCGCTGTTGCTGACGACCTCGTGCTACCATTCATTTCTGCCTGTTCTGCCTTGCCACTGGAAAGAGCTTTGTTGTCCTCTAAAAGCCTCGATTTGCCACCAGGAAGTTGTGAGTAGGGGATACAAAAGTTGCAATTCATAAGCCGTGAGTGTCTTGCCTGAACGAGGTGGTTTCAGTCAGTAAATACCGAGCTGCCATTTGTTCTAATTGAGACTTATAATGGTAGGAAGGTTCTTGTTCCTATTGCTCCTCATCACTTCGTGATGTGTAAATGTCTGATATCAATGCGCAGCATGTTTCAATATTAAAGCAAACACAAAACTCGATTTCGTATATTCCAAACGCGCATCGATTAAGCGAACGGGCGAATATTCTAACCAATATTATAGTGTCATTCTGGGTGCTATCAAAATCACTTGCGGTTGCCAAACTATGGTCATTTTGCAGATGGTGTGAGCAGCAAAGATTCTAAGTGTAACTTACGATTGCAGTTTTATGTGATTAATTTCAATGCATTTGTATGTAAATACATTGAAATTCAATGCATTTGTATTCAACTATTCGACGAAGAATGATTAATTACTTTTCCGTGTCAAGCGTGAAATTTAAGGTTTTTTATGCCTCACCTGTGGCCCTCCTTCCAACATTGCCTCTTCCCTCGCGTCCAATAATTAGATTGGACTTAAGCGTGATGCCTTAATCAAGGTAAAGCATTTTATGGACACTTACTCCAGGAGAAAAATATTCTTCGAAGCACCGGCCTTGTTGAGGGAAGGTGATAAACACACCCAAAAGTTAACAAATGTGCTAACAAAAATAGGACTTTCATTTGGCGAATAGGTGTATTTTTTAAGTCGTGCTTCACTTACGACGATATTTAGAGCACTTCGATTAATTAAAAATTCCTGTCGGATCTACTACTCAGTCGCACGAGCCAGGAATGTAGAAGTCGAGCACCAACAACCCATTACTAATCCTTGTATATTTTTGCCTATGAACATATGATAAGTTTCGCCAACCAGCAGCATCGTTGTTAGAGCCTTTCATTCAATTAATTAAGAAGCATATGAGATGTACAATTTTTCTCCTTTTGTTTTATCTCTGTTTTTTTTATAATTCAATTAAGTGCTGAATGAGAGAACACTATTTCATTTTTTATTCATTCATTTCATAAGCTGTTTCATATTCTCTTACGAACTCAATGAGAAGCACAATCATTTTATACTTAGAACTCGGTCATTTTGCTTCATTAATGGATCAAGATTTTCAAAGGTTCAACGTATTGCGAACTAAAATAATGAGGTAAATTTTTTCATGATAGTTCGTGAAGAGTCGCGGCATTTTTGAATCCCTGAATACGTGAAGGAAATTGGAAAGTTACAGAATTACATCCCGTGGATGCCTGAATTTATTTTGTTACCAATCTGGAGCTTCAAATATGAGGCAGGAAGAATTGGTAAAAAACTACTAGTATTTTTGAGAGAACATTTTGAGCCTCAGGACTTATTTTGATGTTATGATTGTTCCGATATTGTTTTGATAGTAACAGTTGCATTAGCTAAGTCATTAACTTGCTCTCCGTTGATAAAAACGAACATAGCAACGCTTACTCATTCAAATGAGACTTTGCCTTCAAGAGGCCAAAGAATATTATCTTGAATGAGAAAAAAAGAGTTATAAGATGAATAAATGGAACTATAACCTCAGAAATCACTGCACTCAAATCGCTTCATGCGATGTGGAAACTGCAATGACTGCACTGCTTCAGTAATGCGTATTAGAAAATCTATTTTTCTGCTAAAAATTCTTTAAAAAGGTATTTTCAAAAAGGTTTCTCTCTGGTTCCTTCAAAATTTCCCTAACACGGTTACATAGATGTCAAGTGAAATATGTCGCCGTAATAGCCTTCAACATCATATTTTTTCATTCGGTAGCTCACAGAGTAAAATGTCAAACTCGGAGAAGCAGCGCTGCGTGTAGCTTCACACACGCTGTATGTAACTTCAAACACGCTGTATGCAGCTTCACACACGCTGTACTTAGCTTCACACACGCTGTACTTANCTGTACGCAGCTTCACACACGCTGTACGCAGCTTCACACACGCTGTACGCAGCTTCACACACGCTGTACGTAGCTTCAGAGTCTCGCTTAGCTCGTTGTTCGCGAGCAAGAGCCTCATGGGTGCACATAGGAGCTCGACACGTCTCGCGTGTGTTACGATGGAAAGCGGTGAGTTGCTAATTCGTCCTGCCCATACGCGGAGTTCTTCGACTCACGTGTTCCTTTCGAAGGTGATGCTGCTCATGGTTCAATTCAGTCAACTCCTTCCCCGGCGAGGACGAGTTCACTCGTTTTTACCCAACTCGAAATTACCGACTTTTAGGTAGTGAATTTGTCATATGTTCAAACAAAACCAACAAGTCCTTCACACGAGCTTATCCATTATTTCTCGACCGCTCTGTGCACCAAACGACCATGCCCGAGAGCACTCGTACTTCTCGGGAAAATGAAATCATCTCAAATAAATCATTTTCAGCAGATAACCCGCCGGGGTAGGGATCGAAACATTACGACAAATCATGCAAGTGATATACACTCGTATTTACTACACATTTCATTTTTTAACTTTAACATAACTATGTACTAAATTGACATCAATTTAAGATGTACGATATACCTGTCTACCGTTGCTGATTCCCAATGGGAAATCATTCAAAACTGGAAATAGCTTCCGTTTATCTCCATTCGCTTCAACGAATTCACAAATTTTGGACCACCTGAGCTGGAAAAGCAATTTTCGTAAGAAATACATGTCCCTCGTTACGGACGAGCCTCCCAAGCCTTGGCATCACGCGTGCATGCGACTGTCACGGCCGCTACGAGGCCTGATGGAGGGAGCTCTCGCAGCAGCAATAGTTCTGTTCTCGACATCTGCTATCGATTTTGCTTCTCGCCGGAGCCTGTTGTAGTAACCAGCAAGTCCTGAGGTATGCCGGTACCATGATGGTGGCTTTGTGTAGGTGCATGCCGGTACCCTGATGGTGGCTT
>VOMN01047265.1:0-11469 GCA_014899125.1 Orchestia grillus | reverse complement strand
GTCAACTGTGTTGCTTGCATCTAAAGCAATTTGTAAAGTGTGGATGCATTGCCTCGCTGGTATCCTAACAAAGTCGAGATAATCGTCTAGCTCGAAATGTGTTGATTGTATTTTAGCATCGTTTAAATCTTGTATTGAGAGTGTGGTGTTGAGAGTGTGGTGTTCTTGTCATACTCAAAGCGTTATGGTCACGGCAATGCAGATCATTTATGAGTTGTTCTAGTTTATGCTTTCTTTGTCAAATAGTAGAAATAACTTGGTACGAAAATTAGTTCTGCATCATTCCCATTTCAATTCATTTTCGTTACAGAAATTCTAACTTGAGAAGAAAGCATTTTTATTTTCCTGAAATATATTTTACTATTGTATTAAATAAGGAATATTTTGGAAGGCGTCGAGATTTTAGGAGAAAGATCTTAAAGTGAGGACAAAGATTGAAGTTTTGTAGAAGATGAAAGATTAAAAAAAATCATGATAGGTTTATGGGACATGAAGTTATTCAGATATTGCTTCCGGAAGTTCTTGCAGCTAGATTGCTGTGCAGCACACGGTACAACACGCAATGCATAGCGTATTTTTGAATTACTGAGTATTTCTACATCAGATTTTGATTGCCATCATTTCTTTCACTTTTGCGCTTGAAATCTGTTTGATTTTCAGCTTTTATCAATGAAGATACGTAAAAACTTGTGCTTTTTGTATAAATTATTTTAGCTGAGGAATTGCGGCAGTAATTCTCGAATGGGTAATTTTAGATGAATAAATCTCGAGGCTCATCTTGAGATGGAAGATCATCAAATTTTCCGTAAGGACTTTGACCATGACTTGCATTCTGTTTATGAGCGCTAATCGTGACTTGGAGGAGACCAACGGATCAGTATTCAATAACTATAATGGTCGACATGCATCATTGTATACGTATAGTGGAGGCACACAAGTTATTGCTCGCTATAAAATGAATTTTTTGTTAAACGTCTAGCAAGCCAACATACTTTGAACTCTGACAGAATCCAGTTACAGTTAGCAAAGTGAAATTGTACATCAAGGCAGCGCACGGGTGTGGAAGGGTCGCACTAGTTCCACACCCGAGTTGGAACTAAAGTTCCACGGGGCTCACTAGTATCGAACTTTACTAGTAAACAGCTTTATATACATTGAAGTCAAATATGGCCCTTGAAAAAGTATTCAACCATTTCTATGGAGCAACTTTTACATGATAACTATTGTTTTTCCTGTCATGTTTTATTTGAATAACATCTAGAATATTCTAGATATTTTGAGAAGAAAAATCTGCTTGTTTCAGAATAGAATTAGACTGCTCGTCACTGATGAGCCGTTGTAGCTCACAGTCATCTAATGGAGTTTCAGAATGTACGGGAGTGAACAGTTCAGCTTCATCCGCGAGGAATATTGTACAGAATGATTTGCACGCAGATTAATGTGCCACACCCTACCTGTGATTCAATTATTCGTGAGTTTAAGGACTATGGCTCGACTGTTAACTTGCTAGGGTCAGGTGTCCCATGGAAGATGGACCTTTGGTTTCGTCAACTTTTGATGAGGAATATTAAAAATTAACCCATGATGATGTGCAAAGAATAAAAAACTGATCTGTTAGGCTCCGGGGTAGAAGTGAGTGACGGAGTCATTAGTAGAGAGCTTCACAGCAATGAGATCAAATGTTCCACACCCGGGAAAATTCCCACGCTGGGCAAGACTCGCGTTACAAGTCGTCTAAGCTTTGCAAAAGAGCACTTGGAGAAATGACATACATTCTCGAAAACTGTTATTTGGTCTGATAAAACCAAGATTTAATTGTCTGATCGTAACTCACCTCATCATGTGTGGGGGACTCACGGACCAGCCCACGAGGGGCAAGATGCCGTCCCGACTCTGACGCTTGGAGGTGGCGATAAAATAGTTTAGGAATGTTGCGCAGGACGTGGCAATGGGGCACTTCCCATCATTGAGGGGAATATGGATGGCGCCACGTCTCGACAAAGATTAGAGAAGGCTTATTGCAAGCGTTTATTCCAAAGGCGCAAATGGACGTTCTAGCAAGATTACGACCCCAAACACAGAGCAAAATTAACATCTTAATAGTTTTGAAGAACAAAAGCGATGTTCTTCCATGACTAAGTTAATCCCCGGACCGCAATCTTATCAAACGTATTTGGGGAGCACTGACCTTGTGTCTTGTGTGTATATGACCTTATGTGTCTTTATACCTTATGTATTTTGTGTGAATATGAGAACATACACTTGTAAATGAACAATTTTGTAAAACAGTTACACTCTGCGTTATAAAATGTATATTTCGTTCAAGTTCTACGAATGTTAGCTACATAGGTGTTTAATAAAAAATGAAATTTCATGCGCGCAATTGCTTCTGTCCCGACACTTTACGCGAAACCTAGTTTTACATGACTTGTTTTAATGTTTTTAAGAAGTGCACAGTCGTGCGTGTACATGTATTATTCATTTTTAATATGCAAAAGTCAGTTTTCTCGCTTGCTGATTAAACTTGACTGAAATTTTCTGCTTGACGACAATACTTTTTGTCGTTTATTAATTTCATATTTGTTTCCCATTTTATAAAAACGAAAAGAACCTTTATTAATTCTAACTCGTTTTACTGTTGGGTTTTCAATGCCTTACAACTACTGGCGTGGTGAGGGATGTGAGGCATGTGTAGATTAAACTTCATTTTCCTGAGGAAGTACTCCCTGGTTACGTGAAATGCCTGCCTGAGCTGAGATTCGAGCCCTGGTCCTTTCGGCTGCGAGGCCAACACGCTACCAGTACGCTATGGAACTTATTGTTCGGTAATGAGTTCGGTTGCAATCATGTAAATGCCTTAAGTTACTATATTTCAAACACAATTAAGAGAATTCGATGTAAAGTTAGTAACATTGCTCCTCTTGTACTTGGACATACAATCTCTTAATTAGCATAACCCCTCTTGTGAAAGAGACCACTTAGATACTCCTATTTTGAAACTTTTATACTCTGGAGGCCCGTATCTCTTATTAACGATGATGGGAAAGATAAATCCTTGATTTAAGTAGCTGTTAAATTTTATTTTAATGTACTACTCTTTGGCTGAGGAAGACGTCTCTTATCAAGGCATGTGTACCTAAGAAGCGGGGAACCACATTTCTGGCTTCCGCAACATAGACTCGGACCGTCCCCGCCGTCCGCACTACATGATGCCTTGGCCACCAGTAAAGCCTGGGCATCCGTAGGAGTAGGTGTGGCAAAGTAGAGCTCCACGTGATGTGACTGAAATTGTAGAAACATATTGCAAACTTGTAAATGACACTTTCATTTTACTTGTAAGTAGATGTAGTTCAGTTTTCTTTTTTATGCCCTCACCAAATTCTATACTCGAGTGACTAGAAACTTGAATATCAATTACAGTAATTATTGTAGATCATAATTGAAAACATTTACCGAAATTCAGTAAAATTAAACGGCATCATGGGTCTTGCTTATACCCAAATATTGCTGTGATTTCTTATTACCTGCAGCGCACATGTTTTTAGCGTTCTCGTGTGAAACATAATCCCTGAGGGGAACACTTTTACTTGAAAATTTCGAAGTCCGTAGACATCAGGGTAACGACCATGTACTTGAATGGTTTAGTTTTATTCCTGTGCGTGGAGCTTGGCCGAACTGTTATTGAGGAAAATTTTGAGAATCCTTTATCCAATGAACCATACGGAGAATTTATTGACGGCTCTAATCACGCAACCAAAAATTCGAGAAGTCCTCCTGCGTTCCTTTCAAAGGCCGCTACCGAGACTGAAAACAGAGGCAAAGATGAAGAGCGGAATAAAGTTCAACTTAATGGTCAAGAGAGTGCCGGGGAGACAGAAGGCAAAGATGAAAGAAATAATAAAATCGATTTCGTGAAATTTGAGATGCCTAACGTTGGAAATTCGAACGATGTCTCCAGAGGGATGAAGAAAGAAAATAATCAATTCGGCTCTTCCCAAGTAAGAATGATTTTTGTTCACTCTCTTTGCAGTTACACTTTTATCCTCGCTTCATTTTTGTTCTTGATTATTTTTTATAATACTTGATATTACTTTTTATTCATTTATAGTACTTATTTCTTGTCCTGATCATAAGGCTTCAAAACCACTGTGATGAATCATATATCATATTCAGAGGAAAAATCATATTTTTCATTTATAGTCATCCTTTCGTCCACCTCACTTCGCCGCCTGTGGTGTGCTTCGGGTTAGCTCATCTCTGCCTCTTTGTTGTCCCATTTTATGCGTGCTTTTACTTCATTACCTTCATGTATATTTAATGTAAATTGATATTATGAATGCCTTCATATATATGAAGGCAATGAAATAAAAATGGACGAGATGAAAAATATGCAATATTGGATATTTTTCATCTCGTCCATTTTCACTGATGAACATTTTTTCGACGATGTCGTGTGCAGTGTTCCTTTGAAATGCAACTGCTTAAAAAATTTTCTTGAACAACTTAGGTTAGCTCTGAACTAACTTTTTAAGAACTCGAATAATTATCTTCCCTATATATATATGTATTTTCGTGTGTTTTCATGTAGCGTTTTTTCCAGCGTTTTGCGAAAGAACATTAGTTTTACTTTTCTACGGTTTTAATTATAAGACAAGTGTAAGTGTTCATGCGAATCTTGGGTCACGTGTCGAGAGGTCATCAGTGCGAGGCCGCCCGCTGCTTCCTGGCCCGCCGCTGGTGCCTCTGACGGACATCAGTTCACGCCAGCACTGCTGCTGTCCCTGGCGTGTGGTCGGTGGTAGTTCACTGGCACTCATTTTAACACGATTTGATTTACGACTTCTGTTGAGCATGTGTTCTTATGATCATTTGCATTTTAAAATTGTGCTTTACTTTTGGGAATAAATTAGCGATAGGTAATAACTAACAAGAGTACCATTAATAATGTAGCCTCCATAAAATTATTTATTCTCATTTATTCTCTACATTGTTTTGGAATAAATATTGTTCAAACGAAGAACCTGGGTTAATATAACGAAACAATGCACGAATGTATGTAGGTTTGCATGTGAAGTGCAAAACAGTGACCTTTCTGAGTTGAATTTGTACTTAGTATATGTGATACTAACATCTGATGAATAAGAATTTTAAAAGTCACTCCCTTTACAATGTTTTTTAAGTTGGGCGGGCTAATCTCTGCAATTTAGTCAGGGCGAGTATACCCGTCAAAAATGATCTGAAAACGAGTGCTGTGAACGACGTCGACTAACGGAAGCGGCCGGGCGAGGCTCTTGCAGGGTGATGTTATTTTAAATTTGGCGTCGACGGTGTCGAATTCATGGTAAACGTAATGAAAATTTTTGACTGTTAAAATCACCACTGACAATTTCCGTGGAACAATTACTTGGAGTAATTAATGTTTGCTAATTTGTTTTATGAGTTGAAAGTAGGAAATGGGATGGAAAATTTAAATCGCTTTGGCTCTTATTACAAGGTGGCCAGAGCTGCAAATTGTAATAAGAATAAAATACTTGAATCGCTTGACTGTTATTACGAGGTGACCAATGTAACAAATATAATAGGAATAGTGATGAAAATTTTATATAATTTGGGCTGTTTTAACAAGGTGGACATTACCGCAAATAAGAATAGGGATGAATTCTTAAATCACACGAGGGGGCCAATACCGTAGTCTCTGTTATCGATAATGCCAATGCGAGCGCAGTTGTGTCTGCTCTTGCACCTCATCAAGCTCACCTTTTTCGTCCATCGAGAACCTGTACACGCGCATGGATATTTTACGGCTGATGAATCAGACAGTTATGTTTTGTACGACTTGAAAGAAGCGGATCAAAAGCTCATTTCTTGCTACCGGGTGTTCAGCATTCCGGTTTGAATTTTTCATATTGCAGCCGCTGTGAAATTCCAGCTTATGAATGCTGGGCAGCTTTCCGGGCTGTCGTTGTCGTCTGGGCACTCGTCCCTTGAGTGACCTGGACTCAGTGACTGGCGAGTTTCAAGTTTTGTTTCGTTTAAAAGGAAAATGCGAGTAGCTTAGAAGGAAAATTTGTTTCGCTTAAAAGGAAAATGCGAGTAGCTTAGGTTCCTAATTCTCGTGCAAAATCTCATGCTTGCTTCAATTTACGGGAAATTAAGTTATGTATGTTGAATGGAACAGTTCCCTGAATTGGTGCGCATGTTGGTCCTGATAAGAGTGGAGAGAGAACAGAGGATTCCAAACCTTACTATAACTCAGATCTCATGTACTTGATTTCCTGGAAGAATTATTTAGCTATTGCACCCTATATTTCTGGGAATTCTTGTTACTGACGCTGGCCAGTGGGGTCTCCATGTCTCGTAGCTGATGCTCGTCGTTCAAGTCTGCAGGCGGCCCCTTAGGTCAGGCAGCTTGCAGCAGCCCTCCATCGAAGGTGTCAGCCACAGTGTCAGTCACAGTGTTGGACTGAGATCAGTCTCAGGCTCTGTCGTCGACAGCCCGGGTTAAGAGTTACTTGACTACCTCAGTAAATACTTGCTCTATGCAAAAATGTAAAAGACCATTGTCTTGATGTTGAGAGGTCAAATGTACGGAGTGAGAAAATGGTATACGCTATTTTTGCGTGAGGGTCCGAACCCGAATAATGAACATTTCTTGGTACCAAAGTGTACTCCTGATATACGTGCGCTTAGGCATTCAAGAACATAATAGTACGTTTGGCCTACGAGATTATGTTACGATATGTATGTAAAAAATGTAAATACGAGGGTTCCGTTATTTGTACTTTGAACACGTTTATAATATTCAAAAGAAAACAAGATTCTTAAAGAGAATAAGATTTTGACTCCCCTTTTTTGAAAAGAGTATCAACTGCAAATCAAAAATATCCAGGACTTAAACTATTGTCCATTCAGTCCCGAAATTGAAGTTATTCGCTTCTGAAGACAGATGCACTTGACTTAAAATGAAATAATTATTCTCTGCACATGCAATTTTTCTGCGACAACCCTTTTCTGTTTTATTTTGTCCACCCTGCGCATCTCATACTACCGGGATCGTCACTCTATTTTTTCAGGAAATTTATAAACCTTAAAAGATGCTAAGTTCGCGTTTTGTTTCTTGAACGATAATGACAACTAACGCGCAGTTGTATTCTACTGTGTTCGTGCTACCGCAAATGTGTTCGATAATTCACAGTCCGCCTCTTGACGGAGCACGCCGAACACTCGAGTCGTTGAACGTAAGTTGTTCCTTCTACTTAACTCATCAGAAATTGTGCTAGGATTAAGACTTGGTTCTCAGGAGAAACATGTACGAGTTTTATGCAAATGTATACTGCAGATATTTTGCCACGGATGTTTGCTACTGTAATTTCCACGAATCATTTTCGATGCATCGATCATTGGTGCTAATAGCATCATATCTTGATCGTAGATTGAATACCCTTCGAATCCTTACACTATGTCAAATGGTATTTATTACTATGGGAGGATCATCAACTTGTAGACATTACTAAAGAATATTCATTCACAATATTCGTATGTAGATGCTTCACGAGGCTTTGCTCGTGCATTGCTACGTTATTCGTGTGCGTTCTATGTACGTTATTCATGCGTACGTGTTCATCGAAAAGTGCTCGGGTATTTTCCTTCGAAAGTTACCTCAAAATATTGCTAAGTTTGACCGTCCCTGAAATTATCCCTAGCGCAGGTGCGTATTACACGATAATCTCCGTTTGAACTTCGCCGTCATGAAGTCGCAGTACAAGGCCAGTGCCGCGGACTACACGGCGCTTTACCGAGGAATCTTTTTTCCGCCCTGTCATCTCCGGACGCCTGCCAGCCATGACCATGTATCTGATGTAGCATTGCATGGAGCATTGTGCGCGAAAATATGCCAATGCACTTGGAATGGTGTTTTTCTTGCGCGCGATGCACATGCGTTCTCTCCCCGTATCTTATGATCCCTACTTAGCATTTTGCCATGGAGGGACGCGCATATGAAGCGAGGTTTGTGTTCCTTCACGAAGGTAAAAGCATTGCAGGCTTTTGGTGATCTGGACATGACTTCGATAACCCAGACGATGACCCTTCCGGGGGCCCGGTTTTCTGGGCAGGAGCGCGCCCTGGCGCCACGCGTCGGTCCAGCGACCGCCGGAGCATCTCGGCCCAGCCGGCGTCTCGGGAGGCGACTCATAAATTTTAGCGACTCATAAACACCTGAATTCCGAGTCTGGAGGCCACTCGTAAATCCAGACTCAAGGTGACATCTAAATACAGGGTAATGAAGTGAAGCATAAACACTTTCTATGAGAGTATTATCTTTACTCAGTCCCTAAAGGTAACTTGCAAATTCACCCTCTGACAGTAACACCTGAGTTGAGGACCTGGATGTCACTCGTTAATCCAGACTCGAGGTGCCATTTTAATCTAGGATGAGGATGTCACCCTAAATCTTTCATATGGAAGTAATGTCAGTGTCCTGGGCAGCTCGTAAATCGACACACAATTTTGCACCATAATCTAGGGTCTACAGGCTGCTTGTGAATCGCAGGTTAAAATGTAACTCGGAGATTTAGAATCTGAAGTTGACTTTGTAATCCAGGATCAGGAGGTGATGCGACGTCAGATTCTAGCGACTTGTCAAGTGTAGACTCGTAAAGCAATTTAGAATGCAATTTTCTGTTTCATAGTTGTGCTGTGAATGTTTTTTACTCGAGAGGGAGAAGTAAGAGAGGAGGGAACTTAATCCGTTACAAAAAATTGGCAAAAAATGGGTTGAACAAAATTTTTGCAACAAAAACAGCGGCTGTATCTTGAAACAGCAGTATACAGCCACTACATAATCCTAGGGTTGTCATTATAGCAGAGTTTTACAAACAGGTTGGAACTGCGGTCAGTGTACAACTGAGGACAGCACCTCTATAACTGTGAACAGCACCTCTATAACTGAGGACAGCACCTCTATAACTGAGCACAGCACCTCTCTAACTGAGGACAGCACCTCTATAACTGAGGACAGCACCTCTATAACTGAGGACAGCACCTCTATAACTGAGGATAGCACCTCTATAACTGAGGACAGCACCTCTATAACTGTGGACAGCACTTTTATAACTGAGGACAGCACTTCTAGCAAAACTGTTTTTGGCAGCAATACCGCCTTTCCACGCTAACTTTTAAAACACGCTAAATTTGGAATGAAGGCAGTACGAAGAGAGTAACTTGCATTTCAGCCGTGATCGAAACGTCTTTCATGAGTCAGCATTTATTACAGATATTAGGTACTAACACAATTACGAAAGCACATAAAAAGTCGCGCTTAGACCGAGCGCCAGTGACTGTGCAGGCGTTGGAAAATACTCTTACATTTGGCATGACAGGGACCTCTGATGTGTTCATTAACGTTGTTACAAGCTTAATAAGTTCAGTCGAGTTTAATTGTTAGCAGTTTAAAAGCGTACTTTATAATTGTTTGTCATATGTAAAGTTTACTATAGAAATTATTTGAATAATTTGCAGGGAAATGGGGATTTCATGTTTTTAGATTTGTTATCATGTTCCATTTTTGCGAAGAAATCGTGGGCTCATCTGTCGATGAGCGGTTAGGAAGACAGCTTCAAGTTGAGGGTATATTATTTTAAAACACAGGTCCTATGGCTTGCACCACATGAGGTTTTTCAACCCTTCAATGCTGTCAAAGTGTTGAATTGAAACCGAGTCAGGATGTTGGCCTCAAGTGAGCTGTGTCAGCACTGCACATTTCCAACAGCTTGTGTAAATGAGCTGTGTTAATTTGAACTATCTTCGTTTAAGAATCACGGATTATAAGAGTCTCGCACAACAACATGCATTGCACAAGACTCAGCGTTCGCAACAATATAAAATGTACAGATCAGCTTTTACAACAGTACCCAATTAATAAATCAGCTGTTACAACAGTACCCAATTAATAAATCAGCGTTTAGAACAGTACCCAATTAATACATCAGCGTTTAGAACAGTACCCAATTAATAAATCAGCTTTTACAACCGTACCCAATCAATAAATCGGCTTTTACAACCGTACCCAATTGATAAATCAGCTTTTACACCCGTACCCAATTGATAGATCAGTTTATACAATAGTACCCAGTAAATAGATGAGTGTCTACGATCGCTTCACGTACCCAAACCCAGAGTGTGAGGGAATCTCCAGTGTTGAGTACGGCAGACGCGGCTTAGGCTAAGTAGTAGCGCTGCGAGTCCATTTCATGGCTCATCTGCGAGAATATTAGCAAATTGATGCTCCTTGAGTGCTGATTTAATCTCTTACGGCTTGAGTGTCATCTGATCATGCTGTAAATCTTACACTCCGCAGACGCGTATCGTTAAGAGTCTCGCTCGCCAGAGCTTTAACTGGGGAAGAGATGATTAATGATTAGAGATTAATGCCAGCTTCTGAGTCGCTGCCTCTCAACTCAACGGAATTCATTCAATTTTTTAAATTTCTCTCCGCTCACTTGATTCTCCAAGCGCGCATTGAGAGTACAATAAAACGCTAGAATCGAGCCCGGCTTAGGCTTCGCTTTGAGATACACGACTTCTTTTGAATAGAACGCTGTTCGTTGCAGACATTAGAGTATTAAATCCAGTGCTTATACCTTACCTTAGTGTTTGGGCATTTTCAACTGTGCTAGTGCACGTTTAGTGGTGGGTGACGATTTTTTGGGGGAAATTTGACATCGCGAAGAAAATAAAGTGGACGTATAAAATAATAGATGACTTTTCTTTAACTATGTTTGAGTCTAGTTTTATGCTTCCTTTCAAACTGCTCGCGGTACATTCGAAACATTTATAATACGTACCGTTCAAAATGCTAAGGGGAAGGCCATCAAAACCCTGATCAGTTGCTTGAGAAACAACTGAGACGTCGATGCATGTCTCCGGAAAAAACCTTAAGTCTTAAGACATCTTTTTCAAGTCTGCCTATGGGCACAGCCACTCGTTACACATGAAATGCAGGGATGCTCAGGCGGCTATTAGACACTCATTCAATTAACAACAATTGAAATATAAGGCCATCGGTACGCGTTGAAACCTTGAGCAATTATGGAATATTACTCGTGAGTGTTCGTCAGTCTCGCTGTTGCAACAGCTCTGTCATATTTTGGCAGGGCCGTACAGGGTTCCAGGCTGTTGAGCCAACTTAAGGTATGATATCTAAATTGAAATCGCTGAGGAACTTGCAATTTGTCCCTCTATTAACGAGGTGCTTGGAAAACTTATTATTTTTATTCATTTGAAGGAACTTCTCAACAATTGTTACATTCAATGAAGTTATAGACTGTGCTAATAGAATAAATATATTTTTCATTATTAAAAACCATTTGCTGATGGAGTTGTAATTAGGCTGATAGTTATTGTTCCTAATGAATACTTATAACGTGTCAAAATCAGAGGTGGGCAGCGCTACTTTGAAATGTAGCGGCC
>VOMN01047264.1:0-17530 GCA_014899125.1 Orchestia grillus | reverse complement strand
CCAAACGAACTGGTAAAACAGCCTGTTCAAGAAATTCCCACTCAAATTGAACATAGGAAATAAAATAGGGCACTGATACCAAGACATTATCGAAGGCGTTCAAATCTTCATTATTTTTGTAAGCAGGAGAAACACGAAGTAAGAATTAGAGCTTCGGCAAGGCACAACATTTTTTGAGGAACGCAAATGCTCGATAATTTTCAATCACATTCATTCTTGTCTGACATTCTTCTCAAGTCTCCACACTTCTCCTGGATAACAACAGAAATGCCATCCTTGGAAAGAGGAACACCCAGCAAATTGAACCCAGCGAATGAGGAGCACCAAGCAAATGCTCGTCATTGACCAGGATACTACTTGAAATTTCAAGAAAAACAATCTATTGTGAAGTTATTTACCATGCTCTTGATTATCCCCTGATGCATGCAAAAGCTTTAAATTAACTTAGAATCAAAGCTCATAAAATTTTCTAGCTAAATCAGATGAGTTTTTCTTCAACCGAAAAAAAGAGCCTTTATGAATTTCAACCCGTTTTACCGTTGGGTTTTCATTGCCTTACAACTACTGGCGTGATGAGGGATACGAGGAATGTGTGGTTTAAGCTTTCTTTTTCATGGGAAGCACTCCCTGGTTACGTAAAATTCCGTGCCTGAGCCGGGATTCGAACCCTAACATCCCAGCTGCGAGGTTATCACGCTAACCAGTCCGCCATAGAGCCCACAACTCACTGATCAAGCGACTCTAGCTGCACATGTGTGCACGTAGACAGTGAGCTCCGTGACATCACAGGTTCTGTGGAATTCTTGCAGAGCCTTTTACTTCAGCAGGAAGTGTCCTGACTGGTCCTCCCATAGATACCATCTGGCAAGCGTTGGAAAAAAGTAGGAGTGGTCCAGAGATGACGGCAATGGCGCTAAGTGTGCGGCGTGGTCCCGGCATTTTCGGATCTACAACGTTAGTTTGACGAAAAAAATTTAGGCGTCATAAGACTTGGCTCAAAACAGGTATAAGAAACCCCATCGTAGTATTATGTTAATCTAAATTTCCATGAAATTTTTACGGGTCCTGTTAGTATGATATAAACAGCAGACATTCTATAACTTCTTAGCGGAAACCAAACAAAAAATTGAAATATCATGTTTGCTATTTTAAAGGCTAAGTATGATAAATTCGTTAGGCCTATATTTTACACACTGCCATGAGTTTCTAATCTATCTAAAATGACACTGAAATATTCACGTTTTATTATACATATTACCGTTCTGAAAGAGAATATAGACCTGCACCGTAAAATGCTGTTGGTAGAAGTCTTTCCTAGCTTATGACTAACGATCTTAGATTTAGCAAGTTTTTAGTGTCAGAGCAATAAAATAGTAGGGATATGATGTATGTATATGAGTATGATGAAACACCACATAGTCATGTGTGTTAGCGGCTCATAATGCAACTTACGAATATGAGAAGAACCGTTTGCGAAGCAGTCGAAGGCCATAATGCTTTCCCTGAATATTCGTTTCGGTAGCAGAGCGACTACTTCTTCGCCGCTTGGTGATGACTGACGCTGCCACAGTTGAAGGCTACCTCTTTCACAACTTTAAAAAGAACTGACACAAACAATTCACCATGAGCATTTGTAAAATGGAATAAATAGTCTTGAAAATAGCTTTTGTAATTTCAAGAAAAAAAACAATGTTATGGGATGCTTTGAATGTTTTAAAAAATTGCATTCAAATATCTGTAATGTACACGAAATAATTATATACGCAAAATTATTTTTCACACAAAAAATTAAGTTGACTTACAGTTTGCTATCCTATTTTTTCAAACTTTGATGGAAATCAGACGTTATAATTAAACTACTAGTTTATGTAATAGTGCTTTTATTCCGATGATACTTTTCGTATTCTGTAGAAGAATCTAAGGCACTTGTACTTTCTGCCCTCTTTAGGTTGTTGGACGAGTGAACAGTTGTGATTATTTTCTCGGCTCAATTGGTGGGTTACATTTATATCGCAGAGCTTGCAAGCGTGGGTATCGTGTCAATTCTAGTAGTGTTACTAATCCGAATTTAATTTTACGAGCGTAAACTAAATCAAAATCTTTTTTCGACTCAAGCTAATGGTTTGTTTGACTAAGGCTGATATTGAAGGTGCATATCTTGGAAGCAATCATACCCAGGTCATCTCAAATATTTATGCTCAAAAGGTCAGAAATCGACGTTTTGAGCCGTCTTCACACCAGACACTTGCTCCCCATACAAAAAAACACGTTCCGTTTAAGGGTCTGTTTTACAAGAAGAGGAGGACCTGTCATGTTTTAGGGCTATTTCAACTCGTAGAAAACACCAGTGAGTCCCTTAGTCGAAATTTCTGTTAAACGGAATCAGTACAGCTACATTGAGCTTCGCGACAACAAAGTTTTACCATTTGCACAATATCTCAGTGAAGATAAATCTGTTGCGTTGCGTATCTTCCTGGATGACGACCGCAATGCGCATCGAGCGAGAATTGTACATAATATATATATGTAGGAGTCATCCAGAATGCGCCATGCATTTAAATTGGCCAGATAAGTCTCCAGACATGAACCCTATAAAAAATTTGTATGACCAACTAGAATAAAAAGTTAGACGACGAGAAGAACGTCCACGTACTGCGGTCGCACTACGAAATCAGTTGATACAAGAGTGGCATAGAATCAATCAGGTGTACACTAGGACACTTGTAGACACAATACCGTGCAGCATTGCCGCTATTGTTCATGCTCGTGGACACCCTACACCACATTAGGTGTAGGTGACTGTTTTGACCGGGGAGCTGGGGTCATCAGAGCTCTCCTGATGTCTATTTAGTAATGTTCCTTCTGGGTCCTTCTGAAGCCAGATATATGTCTTTTGAGTCCGTTTGGGGTCAGAAATAGCCTTCACAGGCTCCATGAATTCTAATTACAGCAAATTTTAATTAGACCAGTGGCTTCTGAAGTGGAACATGTGTGATATAACACCGAAATGTCACCTATTTCTATGATATTTCTCATCCCAATTAAGGGAAATAAAATGCAGTATAATTTTACGAAGAATTTATTCTCCTCCTTTTTACCACGAACGAAGTAATAATTGCACTTCCCAACAAAACGTTCCGTATAAATAAGAGCTGTTAAACTTGTGAGTTTAAAACTAAAGAAACCAAAAACAAGTTACCATAGGACTATCATTTCGAATTATAATTCTCCACTGTCATTAATCAAAACTTTCTCGAAGGGAGAAGTGAGCTCACCAGTAACTTTGTTCAATGCAGCAGACTGCATAGAAAAATGTTTTCTACGCATCTACATGAGAGTTATAAGAATTATGTCTATGTTTTCGTACTGGAATTCAGAGACCAAGGCAGATGTATTTCAGTTCCGTGTACTCGTCGAGTCCATGACGTGATCCCTCCTTGCCGAAGCCCGACGACTTGACCCCTCCGAAGGGCGCCTCACAAGTCGACACGAGGCTCTCGTTCACCCCCACCATGCCCACCTCGAGGCGCTCGGACACCCTCACAGCTTGCCCCAAGTTCTCAGTGTAGAAAAAGCCTGGGAATAAAAATGATTAGAGTTTCACAAGATAGGTGATGCGTTCGATCTCACGTTTGCGATAATCAAAATCTTGGAGCATCAGTTCTTAAATTTTCGAAAAATGAGCGTTCCATTCGAACTTAATTTTTACGAGATCAAAAACGTGGGAGCACAAATTTTTGATTTTCCATAAAATAAGAATTACATTTGAGGCCACTTGTTGTACCGTAAATTCTTTGATATTTACAGTAATCGACCTGATTTTTTTCTCAAATTTTTAAATTTTACGAAATAAGAATATCATTTAAACCTATTTTCCGTATTATCGTGCACCCAAGCGATTTGGTTCGTCAAGCATAGGTATCTATTATATTTTAACCTAAAAATATTAGGATTGATATTAAAAACAACGAGTTCATCACTGACCAGCCAAACCGCGTTCGGATTTGTTGGCCAGGGCTACGGCCTCGTCCTCGCTGTCAAAGGTGACGACCGACACAACGGGGCCGAAGATTTCTTCATCGAAGGCAGGCATGCCTGGCGCCACGTCAGTCAAGATGGTGGGCTCGTAGAAGAACCCAAACTTCCCAGGCTTGCCCCCACACACAACCTTCGCTCCTTTCTCCACCGAGCGAACCACTATCTCATTTAACTGAGCAAAATTTAGGTTCATGAAAGTTTATTATGTAACATTATTCATTATGCAACATTATTCTTTGCAACATTATTCCACATGCAGCATTTAGAGGTACACAACTGTCACGCGGAACACATCGTCTATATAAACTCCAGAACTCAAGTATGAGGCATTTTCGCTTGAATGGATTTTAATGCAGACTGTAAAAGCTAGCTGCATTAAATATATATTAGGTCATGTACATTGCAATTATCAAAGCTAGCTAGGTACGTCCTGAATGGCAGTTATTGACCTGATGTTACAACAACATTGAAACATCTTGATACCCTACTCGAATAAACTCCTGACTATCATCGTATAAGCTTCAAAAACTTTAGATTATTTGTGACTCACCAAATTTGTGTAATGAATGTGATATGATACATTTTTCTGAGCTATGAAACAGTATAAAAAATATGTACCTATTTCAAGCAATTTCCATTCGAGTACATAAATCTACGGTATTTCAGCCGAATATTTAACTTACTCTGATAATTCTTGACTTTCACAAATTTGCAGAGGAAAAGTTAAAATAACATAAAAAACAGATTTTAAAGCTTAAGCACTAAGAACTAATTACCTAAACATAACCTGTTGTTGTATGCTCAGCATCTTAGCAAAATTTTTGTTTCACAAGTGACAAAACACAATTATGTATGTAGCTCTAAACGAACTCACCAAACAGATAAATGAAAATATTATTACGGACAATGCTCTCAAAGTCCTTACTCAACCTCGTACATTCTTCAATTTTGCTTGCCACTGCAGCACTGAGCTGACGATTGGAGGTTGGCACACCACTTGTGCAAAAATTTTTCTGAGAGTAGAAGTACTTTACTTTACGCTGTGGTACCCTTTGGATTTAGCAGTCATTGGTAACAACAAAAAAGCCTCATTATTCTACAGAAGGAGCACGTTACAGGAGCACCTGTCCTTACGTCGGCTCTCTCTCTGGTACTAACGTTTTTTGATGATAACAGAAGTACTTTAACTCAACATCTTCATGAACTAACCAGAGATATCTCGTGGCCGTGGTTGTTGCATTCACACGGTCACTGTCGGTTACTCAGACCGTATAAATGCACCGCTGGCCTTCTCGGGGGTAATTCATTATGGGGTTAAGAAGGTTCACCCTCTAAAAGTGACAATTACGGAAGGCAACAAGAGCCCCTCATGTTACGCAGGCTCACCCTCTGGAATTGACGCTCGTTGATCAAGGGCCCGAGGTTGACGCCATCTTGGAGGCCATCTCCTAAGACCAAGGATTCTGACATTCGTCGCTTCAGAGCGTCCACAAATTCATCTACTATGGAAGTGTGCACGATGAAGCGGTTAGAGGAGACGCATGTCTGAAGAATACAAAATAAAGGAATTTTGGTACATTCACATTTCATTATGTAGAAAAAGGCGGTGTAAAATAAACACGCGCTTAGGGAATAAATTTCCCTGAATTATTACATCATGAGATTTTTGAAGGCTTGTTGGAAGTCAAGTCTCAAGTAGCTGTAAAGTAGAGATAATGTTTCACATCTTATACAAGAAAATTAGTATAGGTAATAAAATTCATTACTTCTTGCAAAGCCCTCCCTATATTGAAGAAGTCCATGGCTAATAATATTTATTACCTCAGAAAAATGCACATCCTAACCAAAAAATTAATACACATGAGTAGAATATTGCGATGCGTAATAGTAAATCATTTTTTGGTGTTCAGTACCGTTTTGTCTTTCGACGAACAGTTAAATCTTGTACTATATAGTCCCTCAGTCATGGCTGGCAGCAAATATGTCAACTCACCTGACCAGCGTTCCTGAACTTGCTGGCCATTGCGCCGTCGACTGCCTTTGAGAGATCGGCGGAGGAGAAGACGATGAAGGGTGCGTCCCCGCCGAGTTCCAGGGACATCCTCTTGAGAGAAGCCCCGCACTGAGAGTACAGCAGCTGCAGGCACATCAGGCACCAAACCGTGGATTACTTGCTAGATGGAGCAGATAAACATGTAGGATAGACTCGTGTACATTTAGTTCATTGTTAAGTAGAGCGGACAGCAAACTGGGGATTACTTGCTAGATGGACCAGATAAACATATAGGATAGACTCGTGTACATTTAGTTCATTGTGAAGTAGAGCGTCACCATTTCCGGTGAGACAAGAACCACAATAAGAAAGTTCGGTATGTCTGGGTTTGAGCCCCTCTTCACTGTGTACGATTTCCTTTCGTGAGTTCGGGTTGTGCTTCGTTCATTTGAGGGTAAATATTGCAGAATTATGGTAACCCTTCACTCCAACTCGCCAACACCGACACAAGGGCCAAAATTAGCTCACACAACTCCTCCTTCACCAGCTGCTACTTATGTAACTTATGTACTGACGGGCTGCAGATTCTAATTTTTATAACTATAGCTGTTACTGTGATCACAGTATCTATATTCTAGATCGTTAGTGTCTGTGACATTTGATCGTGTGTGTGAAACGCTTAACATTTGTGAACTGTCGTAAATACGAATAATAATAATACTCCTATAAAAAAGGACTGACGTGATGGGTCCCATGCAGCGAAAAAGTTAACATTTCAAGTATAGTGGTAAATATTTCACACTTCCAAAAAGTTACATTCAGTGATCGGTGGCATAAAAAGAGTGCGTCTTTTTAAAGCTGTCCCCAAGTTGGTCAGTAGGCCAAAATTTGAGCCACTCTCATTAATGCAAGAGAGTATCTTAATAAATATAAACATCGGCATTTATTAGACTAGTTTTATGAAGTATTATTTCGAAAGACAAAATCTGTTCTTCTACTTTAAATACCATTTTGGACACGGAAGACTTTTTTCCGTCAAAAGTATGAGCCTGAGCAAGTCAGCCTTATGGCGACCAAAAGTACAGAAGTAAATGTATGAATGTTGCCAGGTTTCTCAAAAAGCTAAATGCAGATTTGCTGCAGATATACATTTGATTGTGAGTAGTTTCTCGTGGCAAGATAAATGCAACCTTGTTGGATAAATAATTTGGTCGTTAATCCTTTTCAGGCTACAGTACTTCGGCGACCAAGCTGAATTTAGCTTAGAACGAAAATCTTACTGTAGCCTCAAATAAATATACAATAAAGCTGCATTTCACTTTTCAAGACCGATCAACACCATCGTTATAAAATGTTCTGATTTTGGGAACGGCGTCTTGATGAAGGCTAAAGGGCTGAGTAACTATTCAATGGAACAAACCTTGCCCACTGCGGTGGAGCCTGTGAAGGAGAGAAGGCGCACCTCCTGCGCCGCGCACAGGGCGGCCCCCACCTCCTGAGCCTTCTGTCGGGAGCAGGGCACCACGTTCACGATGCCTGGCGCAAGTCCGGAGCTCTCCACCACCTGCAAGAGGCCTCTACATCACAGGGCTGTAAGAGCGTTTCCATTTTCACCTTCACTGTGTTCTCATGCAAAGCCCGCTTGTGTATCAAATTAAGCGTTCATTGTATATATCTAGACATGTTAGTAGCAGGCTATGTCCAGGCCAACTATGATGCTTGTGCATTGGAAAGCGAGAGGCGTGTGAGCCGCTGCGGGCATTTTAAGCGTAGGCGTCGCATTTCTTGGGTCAAGCGAAGTTAATTACGCAGCGTAGACAATGTAAGGGACGTTAGTAACCAGCTCAAGCCCAAATGTAGGCATGGGAAAGCGTCTCGAGGTATCACACAAGACCTGGGACGCGCTGCAGTTTGGGGAATAGAGAGCAAAGCATGCTGGCAATCGCGGGCACTGAGTTGAGAAGGGGCTCGCTTTGAAAGCGAGGCTGAATTACACACGGTGGTATTAAATAGAGCGAGTTTCATGGAGGATACAGAATAAATAGACATATTAACCAATTGGACGATTTGAGCTGTTCACTTTATTTCACATTTCATTTGAACCGAACTGGTCGTGAAAGAGACATTGACATTAAGCGGCCAGTTTCTGTTGTGTGTTTCGTGAAATACAAAAAGATCGAAGAATGACTTGAGCTGTAATTGAGTTAGAAATAAACAATTATGGACACAAAATATCTCTTTCGGATGTGAATTTTGAAGCAATGCTAGTATCATTGTTTTTCATTTGAAGTAGCGGAACCTTGAGGGAGTAGCCAAAGTAAGCTCTGCAAATCGTCTATTATGGATGAACCAATGAATTTTAAAGTTCTCTTCAATAAAAAATGATTTGAACCTGCTTAAGCAAAACCGAGAGCCACCATGTCATGCAAGAAATTGTAGCGGTTTGCCCCTTAAAACTTAGCTCGCCAGTGGCGAGAGGCACATAAGCAGTGTGTGAAGAAGATACAACAGTTTACGCATTAGCACTTGCCTCAATCAGCGAGAGCCACAAGCAGCTCGTGTGAAGAAGATATAGTGGTTTTCCCTCTGGAACCTACCTCAGCAAAGGCAAGGGCCACCAAGGGCGTGTCCTCTGCGGGTTTAACGACACACGTACAGCCTGCAGCGAGCGCCGCCGCCACCTTGCGGGCCAGCATGGCTAGCGGGAAGTTCCACTAAGGGGCAAAAGGTGGGGTCAAGGGAGACACAGAGACGGCCTGTCTGGCAACAGGTCCTAATACAACCAACAGAACACATACTGATGTGTTCTGAGGTTGTTTGTGGCATAAGATTACTGTGTGTGTGCTAATGACGTGTTCATTACGCACCCATGTAGTGAGACTTAGAGTACTTTGATAGAAGCGATTTTAATAAATTCTAATTTGGAAAATCTCTTTCATATGACAGCTTCATGAATAAGAGCCGGTATGAGATGTGTCATTCTTCAGGCTTTTTTTAGTGTCAAATAGACTCATTGCATACCAACCAAAGTGTATGCATGCCACAGCGTGTGCATTTTTAACGTTAGAAGGGGTTAAAAATGCGAAAGTTTTAAAATACACAATCGAAGGGTGGAACACTTATGAATCCTTATAATAATCTGTTGTTAACGGGTGTGCCCATCAACTCAACGAAGATGACGTCTCGAATCGGGACGTCATCAGCGAAACTTTGAACTTGCATCTCGAATAACATAAATGTATAATGAAATGAAAATACAACGTTGAAATGTAAATTACAAAATAAATGAATGGAGTAAGTGAAGTAGAATAATACCATATTATTATATAAACACGAGAAAAGCAAAATAGAATACAGAAATTGTAAAAATTTCAATAGAATGTCAACATAGCGCATTCCTCAGACCGGTGTGATCATGGCGACGACCCCCAGGGGTTGCCGTATAGTTGCCAGTCGCTTGTTGCCAGCAGGACTGGGGATGGTGTCTCCGTAGGCGCGTCTGGTTTCCTCAGAAAACCACTGGAAAAACGAGGCTGCGAAACCAACCTCGCCTTTCGACTCAGCCAAGGGCTTCCCCTGCCGGTCAGTAAAAAGTGATGAGCAAACGATAAATCAATGCTTGAATTTCGTTCCTTTAAGTATGCACGCCTCCATTTGGACTGCACATCGCTCAAGAAAAAGCACTTTGGTATATGAACAAACGTTTCAGAATGTCAGGATTATTCAAACCCATATTAACGTCTTGGATTTTGAAACATTTCGTTTGTTCATTTCTAAACTGACGTTTTCCTTCGTCATAAGGATAGCCAGCTCGTCCTTCCTGGCAAGGAGCCCCTCTTTGATCTCCTGGAGCGCGGCCACCCTCTCTGGTACCGTGGACGTCCTCCAGGTCTCGAACGCCAGTCTCGCGCTCTCTGCAACGTATTGGTCTCATTTATTGGAGGTGTTACAAGTCTTGTACTCTCTGCACTACTTGTACTCTGCACTTGTACTCTGCACAAGTCTGTACGCTCAGGAGCTACCGAGCCACGCAAGCCAAGGTCCCTCAAGCTCTCACCAACAGCCTGGAGGGCATCACCCGCGCTGCAGTCCTTCACGCCAGCCACCGTCTCCCCGTTGTAGGGGTTGGTGACCGTGAATGTAGAGCCTCCCCCCACCCACATGCCCCCTATGTACGCTTCTGTTTTCACACTCGTCATCCCGGCCACTCCTCAAGAACTGCGCGCTGAATCTGTAACGGTTTTGGACAGTCAGCTTGTCGACGTGTACAGAAGATCGGACCCGATGATGAGTTCGAGATAGATTCTGATGACTTTGATAGTGATGCAATTGGCAGTGCGGGGTCAATGTTGATGATAGTTATAAAGGTGGTGATAGCAATGATGGTAATAACGATGACGGTGATATCGATGATGAAGATAACAATGAGATAGTCAATTCGGGTGACGGAATGGGCTTTATGATAAAAGCCCTGATCTCTTGAGTATTTGAAAAAAGTATTTATTTCGAGAATAATCTACATAAATAGAAACAATACGCTGCTACATATTTTCTGTTTATGAATTTTAGGAGCAGTAAGTATAGACGTTCGGAAATGTCAACGCAGGGCTTATATTAGCTCATTCCTGCTGATAATTATCAATTTTCAGCCTTATAATTAGCCAATTTTGGCCAATGATTACTTTTAAAATATTAATTCTAATGCAAGAATAAGAAATTCTACCACATTATCGCTAACTCATTCTAATCAGCGATTAACATAAGCTGATTAATCCTTGACCAGATCAACCAATTGCGACACATTATAATAAGCTAATTCAAGCCACTAATTAGCATGACTTCACTTGTTCCTGCCTCCAAGGTCGATAACTTTGAGCTAAAAAATACAAGCAGACTGACGCAATGTGCAAACTTCATACAAGCGTCTTGTCAGTCATGACCAGAAAAGTGATAACGCGCGTATATGTACTCAAGTTTGAACAGTATATGCTGCGAACAGTGAATGGAATTCAGCGATAACTGGAGACAAGACCCCGACAAAATTCATCTAAAGCAATAAATGAAGCAATAAGTTTTATTCTTGCAATGTAAAAAAAGGCGAACGACGTGCACCAGCAGCCCGTGTCACACCTCATCGACTGTCCATCAGGAGTTTACAGAGAGATGGAGCAGCATTGGTTATCTCTTTTATCCTTGTCTTATCACCACATGATACAGCAGGGTCAAGTGTGGCTGTCTATGCAGACAGGAGCCATGCCATCTCATCGGAGGGAAGCATGGGGTGTTGCTAGGTTATTTTAGAATGGGTTCTACAAGAGCATCTATGTACAATGAAACATAATATGTTTGGGGCCCCAAGTGATTTTATCTTTTTTTTGTAACTTTATCAACATAGAGGCGAAAAATTGGACTGGGCATTGACAGTCTATTGTCTTCCCGAGACCTCCTCCTAACTGACCTTCGTAATCAATTTCTTATCAGACGCTGACTTCAGGAAATTAGAATTGATTTGTTCGCTGCCAAATGAAAATTATTTTTTACTGCGTTTGTGTTTGGGAGATAATACTCTCACTCTATGCTTGACTAATAGTTTTATACGAGTAGTAACCATGACTCTTCGCTTGACTATCACTCTCACACTTGAAGTTATACTATTACTCTTCGCTTGACTATCACTCCGGTGCGTGCCGTAACACAATATTATCACACTCGTATTACTTGTTGCGATCAGAGCCGTAGTTTCTTGACTCCGCCAAATTCATGCAGAAAATTAGAAAATTGCATTTTTCATCTGCTGCTCAAATCAAAAGTTAGAAAAGTGGGGGAATGGAAAAATATTCCGCTTTTCATTTTGCGATTTATGAAATTAAGAAGAAGGAAGGGCGCCTGCTTCTTTCATGGCCTTAAAAAGTTTTATTTGTTACACCAGAGTTTGAGCGAGACCTGTTTGACGTCAGCACGACTGCCGGCTGCTCGTGCGGGTCCTGTAAAGTTAGTGACATAATTTTTTACTGAAGGTTTGACTGAACTAAAGTTATGTATCATTTCACTTCTCGGAGAAGATGGCAGTACTCATGGTCTAATCCTAAGAAAAACTAGAAAACTCAGACCCAAATCGGTTATATTTAACTTACTTTCAACAGTGGGAAAACGAGTGGCGAAGTGAATGTTGAATACTTGGAGTGAGAGCAACAAACCGTATCTTGCGGCAAAGTGAAACGCTCACGAAAAGAAGTAATAGAACCGTGAAAAATACTCCCCTCTTTGTGACACACACATTGTCTACCTGGAAGCACCTGTGAATAGGGGAGCCTGAACCCAACAGCCATATAAAGACTAGACCAGCCTTCTTCGGAATCAGTCAGAGTCGAGCGGTCGCGCTGAGTGCGTCGATGTTGTTGCTCTCCTCCTCGGTGAAGGGCAGTGATTCTTGTTTCTTTGATATTCCTCACCTATGGAAAATACACGGTCCGGGCTATGTATGTCCAGCTGCTCGTGGGACCGCTGAAGAGCTGCTGAACAACGAGAGGCGTTAAATCAGATCCTGTGCGATTATTGTTTATTTGTTGATCGGTTGATTCTTCTACAGCGTCTTAACCCGGCAGGTAAGCCTTCTGTCGTCTAAGTCAAGACAGTGATTTAGCTTAGAGTTTCTATGGATGTATCGTTTTCTCTATCACTTCAAGCTAAAATAATTACATTGCAAAAACTTCTATAACAATTCTATTAAAAGTCCAAATTGATTCAAAGTATAATGCATCAGTAGAATACAGCTTCAACTAATAGATGTATTTTTCATAATCGAACCTCGTTTTCAAAAATAAATGCCGTGTTTCAAAACATTGTTTCAATGTGTTGGGTTTAGCAATAAATCTACGGAATTTAGTCCCAGGATTTAAGTATACGATTTGGATCGCGCCGTAAAAAGTCTGCGGAAATAACAACGAATATTTGACTATCTCTGTTGAAACTATTGATTGCCGAATTGATGAAACCTCATGGAATTATTTTCTATGTTTTTGGCGGTAGATAGTGGCATTGTGGCTAAAATCTCACTCCCTATTGTCCCCCTTACAATTAATTATTTATATTCTACTACACTTACTTCTAACCATTCTCAATCTGCATTAACCCTGCTATCAATTACCTGACTTTCAACGACTTTCACTTAATCATTTCTAGTCTTAACTATTCTCAATTATCAATATCAACGAATTTTCCTTGATATCACAGATGAGACTTTTAATTTCTCAATATCATGAATAATATCTTGATATCACGAGTAATTTTTCGGGATCACTGATAATGTCTCGATATTAAAAATAATTTCTATACCCCATCAAAAATTTCTTAGATTGGCTCGCTTTGTACCAAGAACTGGAGGTCCATGAAGTCGATATTGTGCGCATTGATCTAAACTCAAAGCCTATTTCCATGTAAAAATATTGCTATAAAATACTCACCTGTTTATTTCAACTTTACTTCAATTCTGGAAGACAAAAGCACTAGCTAACTAAAGTTTCTGTGTTTCTACTTATAAATGGGGAGAACTAAGCATATCATTCGTCTAGGAATAGCTGCTGTTTATGGGAATTTGTGAACAAATAGAACTGCAAAAGGTGTACATCGTAAATATAACTGTAATAAGAAAATTTAAAATACAATACAAAAGACAGACTAATTCATCAAGGATGTAAGAACGTTACCTCTTGACAAATTATTTATGAATGCAAAGATGAAGAAATATTTCAGCAAACATAAAATTGACAAATATGTAAGTCCAGGAGGAGAAAGAACTTGTCCGGCCAGTACGTTTCTTTGCAATCAGACCTCATATGCAAACTCACTTGATAAAGTATTTCATTACGCAATACGGCTCACGCGCTTCTACAAACCATAGCAATGAATCATCTTCATTCACTGTAATTTTCATTGCCATCATTACAACTAGCCACAGAAATCCTTCCTCATAAAGTCATGTCAAACATCAACTCTCATAGAAATAAATTCGAAGTCGACAGGACAAACGCATGGCAGACTACAGTGATTGCGGCAGTCTGTACTGTGCAAATCACGGCTATTTCGCTTCCCATGGGCCCAGCCGATGCAACGATTCCTTTTGTTGACTCCGCATCGATCGGCCCGACCGTCCTCCTGTGACTAGATTCATAGGAGCTACGTTGGCTGCCTTGACTACGATGCTCGTATGTGGGACTAATTCTATTCCTTGTGATCTGATCAAAGTGAATTAACTCCGATTAAAGTGCTGCTGCGCGTCTGTCGGCTGCTCTAACGTTGCTGGCGGAAGCTGAACGGCTAACTTCTTCTTGGTTTACGCAGTGTCGTGTGCCATGGCGGAGTTTTATTTTTACCGAATCGTTCTTTACGTGGTACACTGGAGATTACAGGGAGAGGCTCCTGTGAGTGTGTAATTTTCCCTTGCATTTTTTTTGCGCATGAACGCTTTGCGTTGGAGATAATTTACAGATACTAGTAGTACTTGATATAATGTATAAATTATGGATGATAATAGCAGCACTTAAAATTTGAGATAATTTATGGATAACAACAGCACTAAACATTAAAGATAACCGTATGAATACCAGCAGTTCTGATTAGCATGTGAGAATAATGTTAGATACGCTAGCAGGGCTGGTTCTATATCGATATCAGCGTCATGCTGTTGATGATTACAGGGACTGTACTCTCCTTCTGATTACAGCTGCTTCTCCTAGATCGTTTAATTTTTCCCTAATAGGTTGTTTTTCCCATTAAAATGAATGCACAATTGTTTTCTTGTTATTTTTAGTACTAAACTTGTTTCATCTGCCGCTTTCACATTTCAGACACGACACCCACAAAACGTCCATCTACTCTTAGAAGTTGCAGAATTTAGACGCAAACTGAAATGAGTACGGACGAGAATTACAGGGAATATGCTGTAGAAGGAATACAGGGAATATACTGTAAAAGGAATGAAGAGAACATGCTGTAAAAGGTATACAGGGAACTCTATCTCTAATTACGATGTTCTTATGTTTTTCACGTGCGCTGTACATATACTTCATTTCTATCTCGTGTGGATCAAGCCTTTTTTGAAAGATTGAATTAATTGATCAGAAAACTTAGGTCACAATCTAGTCAGAAACCTAAGGCTTCAAGGCTGCTCTCCGATTCGATGCGTCTGTGTGTGTGTGTCTGCAAACTGAATACTGCAGTCGTACTACAATGGCACACTTGGGTTAGTGACTCTATGAGTAGGTAGTCATTTTTTTCTATCCATAAAGCCTATTTCATAGCCCCAACATAATAGGACAATGTGTCAGGACTTTTTTCAGTAGCTCACATTATTCCGCCCCTATCAGCGGCCCAACAATACAACACACACGCGTGCAAGTTTCATATACTAGCAAGGCAATGTGCTGCTTCAGTTAATTGCAGTCAGACTGCCGACGACAGAAGCCAAGCATGAATACTGGAGAATTTTCGACCGCTCGAAAGAGAGGACTCTCGAGTCCCAGCACGCAAGGGCCGCAGAGTTTTACTTCACCGTCGGACTGCGTCAGTTTCCGAAGGCTTTCCCTCGGTAACAGTAAAGGTAATCGAGAAGATGAAGGTATATAAAAAATTTTTACCTTTTACTGCCCAAATTATTTTATAGCCGATTAACGTATTTTTCGTATAATGCACATTTTCTCTTGGAGAAATGTTACATCTACATTAGTTGTGAAACAAGCAAAAACTTTAGAGATAAATTTCAAGGTGGTGGGCTGCATTTTTGTCTCAGCGTGCAAACAGCATATGGAAATGTAATTAGAATCTATGCACCAAATTTGGTACGTGGGAAAGTGAATAGTTAATGGGGACGTTCCGAGCCTTAACTCATCATCAACAATGGTTCTGCAAAAAACCATAAAGCATGTTTATGCTAGAACATTAAAGAGGTAAATCAAAGACTACGAATCAGAGAAACTAAAGAGAAATTAAAATTAGTGATTTACTCACCTAGACAGACACGCACTATACATGTCATTAGGCCCAAGTTTTAGTTTGTGGATGTACAAAGATTCTAAAATATGCAAATCTAAATCCTTCGAACATGAGCGTAAAATTTTTAATTTGTCAATATTGATAACTTCAGAGCACGCTGGTCACAGTTACCGCCCAGGTTCAGTCCTTTGTTCTCCTCCACATTGTAGCGTGAGACAGCATTGTGACAATGTCTTGCAACCAAATGATCTATATCGACAAATTTAACGGCATTCTCATTTTAATCCATCGTTTCGGACCGAAAACCGAATAAAAAATTAAGTGAATCCATTGTCCCTTTGCAGTGATACTGTAGTCAGGAAATTAGGGTCGAATTCAACAACGCGGTTTGGAGACGTGAATTCAAGTCATGGAAATGCCCGGATCTAAAGAAACAGATTTTGGGTTGGTTGATCTGAAACTTGAAATCACCATGTAATCAACCAGCTTCAGAACTGCTTTTCGATGGGAAAAGTGCCATGACGACGGGCTATTTTCTTGAAGATCGAATGCTGCAGGAGCACAATACTGATCCTGCACTAACGGACAAAAATACGTTACGATTTTGAAGCTTTTTTCCATTCGTAGTGAGTGTTCAGAAAGGGATTTTCTACACTTTCGAGGTAGATTAATGACATAGTTTTCTCGAATGACAGTGAAAGGAAGATACTGTGACACACATATACTGTGACATGCAGATACTGTGGCATGCATCTGCTAAGGTATGCAGATATTGTGGCATGTAGATAATGTGGCACACAGATACTGTAGAGTATAGATATTGTGGCGCGCAGAGACTGTGACATATATATTATGCCCCGCAGATACTGTGGCATGCACACGCTACTGCATGCACACGTTGTGGCATGCAGACGCTGTGGCATGCACACGCTGTGGCAAGCAAACGCTGCAGCATGCAGACGCTGTGGCATGCAGACGCTGTGGCAAGCAGACGCTGCGGCATTCAGACGCTACTGCATGCACACGCTGTGGCATGCAGACGCTGTGGCAAGCAGACGCTGCGGCATTCAGACGCTGCGGTATGCAGACGCTGTGGCATTCAGACGCTGTGGCATGCAGTTCTCTATTTTTACTCACTCTTTAATCTGTTCCTCATAGAGTTTGCATGACTTGTGCATCATAAGCTTTTGCGTTGGCTGGGAGCTGCGGTGGTGGCTTTGATGTTTCCATTCCCCCATGGATTTTTTCTATCAACCTGCCTGTCTCTGTAATACTAAAGCTCTGATCATCTTGCTGGTTTAAAGCCATGCACACCCTTCAGTAATAACATAGGGAAGAAATTTAGAACTCATCTCTCAGTAATTAAAAAAAGGTAGGGGACGTCCAGCGTTCGCCTTAATTTAGCGGTTCATTGAGAGACATCTTCCGGTTTTTATTTTTTACTGGACAACCCGTGACCAGATGGGGAAAATAAAATTTATCAAAATCAAACCGTATCCAGAAATATAT